>APFE030541592.1:0-11411 GCA_000404065.3 Pinus taeda | reverse complement strand
ATGGACCCTGCCCAATTTCACCCCTCTTAGGACTAGCACTTCACATCGCCCCACCTCACACTTGGAGGTATGGTTGCATGTGCTCCCTCTGCCCACTTGGATCGAAATTACCCCCTATTGGAAGTCTCCGCATGAGTGGATGCCTCCACTCGGTCTCCTCTCGGCTTCTCCAAATATGGCTGCTCCAAAATTGTATGAGACTGCTTCGTCTCTGTGTGAGTGGATCTCTCCACTTGGTCTCCTCTCGGCTTCTCCAATTGTGGTTGTTGCACAACTTCCTGAAGATTCTTAAGAGGCTTCTTCTGGGTCTGCACGTTGAGAGGTAATTTACACTCCCTCTCAATCACCGAGTCTCTAACCTTTTCCTTACTCCTTAAGGCTTTACATGCATCTTTAACCTCAAGAGCATACAAATTCTTGGCTAGCACACCAATCTCTTTCATCTGTCCCTTCGTCATGAAATTTTCTAGAAAAAGAGTTGATTTTGAATCAGCGATATATGCCTCATCCAAACTCCAATTTGACTAATAGTTTTTTGAATTTGGGTATTTTTCGCAAAGAATCCAAATTTTCTATTTGTTTTTGAAAATTTTGCACAAAAGTTTTCATATCTTCTCTGGAACTTCATGGCCCAAAACTCAAAACTTCGAAATATCCTCTAGTATATTGTTTCCAACTCCGATACCATGTAGAAAATATTGTAGATTCACAAGCTCATGCAATTTTCTAAAGAGAGAGACAAAAATTTACTTCTACTCTTTACAATGGAAACCCATAAATATCGAACAAACAATAATCAATAGAGGAAGAGAATCAAAGACACATAACACAATAAGTATTTGGCGAAATCCACAAGTCAAAAATCCTCTATATGTATTGCATTAATCATAAATCCAAGATGATAATACAATATTTTCTCTCACAAGAATAATCCCAAGACTCAGTAAAATCAATCTCCCAGCTCACAAGCAAGCTCAAGCCAAATCCTGGCCTCTTCTCTGCACTCCAAGCCTCCTATTTCCTTACACCCTTGGTCAAAGAATTTGGATAAATACAATATGATCTGCTAAACCTTGACCTTAACATACACAAGTATTTCCTATCCTCTGCCTGATGACTTCCTATGGCCAATACTTAGCCAAATTTCAAAGCCTCCAAGCTTCTAATTCTTTTGCGCCCTTGGTCAAAGAACTTGGATGAATACAATATGCTTTTCTCACCCTTGAGCTTAACCTATACAAGTATTTTCTATTATCCCCCTAATGACTTCCTTTGGCCAATACTTAACCAAATTTCCAAGCCTCCAAGCTTCTAATTTTTTGCACCATTCCTAAGAGAACTAACCCGTATTTAAATGGAAATTCCTCATCCATAATTGCATAATTGCAAAATCCAAAATTAGGTTCAATTCCTAATTGCATGCACCATCTGTACAACTCAGAAAATTATACAACAGTCCCTACACTCTAGTCTCAACTGGGTCTTTCTTAGAATCAAAATGCATGATTTTTTGATGAGTAATCAGTTAACTAGAGTAGCACTAGTTCAGTGCACTAATGCATTAACTGATTGTTAACTCATTATTACTTCCACAAACAATTTGGAACTAATTTAATATTTTCCTTATATTAATTTAAATTATTAATTTTAAATTATTTTTTTCAAATGATATAATATTTACAACATTAATACTGTGGTTCGACAAAATATAGTATACTTGATACTTGGTGTCATGCTAATTTTATGGTGTTTATGTCCATGTCCAATGGGAGCTATAAATGATTTTAATTAACATAAAAGGGGAGTCCGATGCGGTATTGATTTCTAATAAAGTTGAATTAGTTTAAAGTTAAATATTAAAAGGGAATTGGGGTTTATATTATATTATATATATATTATATATATAATATATTGTGGATTATGTATTTATAAAAAGATTATAAGATTTTAAGTTTATACGGTGATAATGTGTTTTTTACTAAGATATTATATGACAAAAAGGTTATTAGTTTGAAATTTCATATGGAATTTTTTGGCTATGCTAAGGGTTGGTATAACCCAGGGAGAGTGTGATCCCTAGATGATTTTCAAAACATGATGACTTAGATGTGTAGGGTGTTTTATTAAGGTATTTTGTTGTGAAAAGGTTACTTGTTCGAAATTTCATGGGCAAAAATCCACCCATGCTAAGGGTTGGTGTGGCAATTTTGACGACATCACAACTTAGATGACCCTAGGTCAAAACTACTCAAACCACCTATTAAATATGCTAGTCATCTCAAAACTCACATTACCTAATAAAACAAAAAAATCATACAACTTTATGCTATAAAAGTTAAATCACATGATGCACCTTCACTGTCTAAACAAGACTATTCTTCCATTGAACATGTAGTTTCCTTCATAACTATGCACTTCTATGCTCACATGAAAATTTCTCCTTCCAACAAACACTTTCTAACCATGCAGATTTAGTACCATCTATTTTACCATGGGGTTTTTTAATGTGTAAATAAATTTGTTATAATACCATAGTTTATCAATACCATATGCCCAAAAATTATAACTCATTTCATATGGCAATTCTTTCAATTAATCAATTTAAATTAAAATGAGGAAAAAAACATAATTACTTTGAAAATAAATTTCAATCTTTAATTTACAAATATTACTCAAAAAATATTTTTAAATGTTCCATAAAAATCAATCTCTACCAACTACTAATAATTATCAGTATTAAATTAAAATTTTATAAACTTATTCCAAAAAATACATTCTCAATAACATAAAAACATAATAATATCCAAAAAATATACATATAAAAAAAAATATTTAAAGAAAAGAACCATGAAAAAAACCTCTAAAAAGGGCACCACATTTCTTTCTTCACTCATTTAAACATTTCTAAAAAAAGACACCACATTTCTTTCTTCACTCATTTAAACATTTATTCCAATATTCAATATGGCTTTGAATACTTTAAAATATATATAGTCCACTCATCTAAACATTTATTCAAATATTTCAATATGGGTTTGAATACTTTAATAATATATAATTCTTATAGTTGTAGTATGGATATGATTGATTGTTTAAATATATAGGAGTTATAGCTATTTTAGAAATAAATATAATTTATTTTTATTTTTAAATATTATTTAAAAATTTAATATGATGTTGAATTTTTGAAAAAAATCTGAATAACTTTTTATTTAATTGCTATTAAAAACTAAAAAAATAAAAATTTCAAATTAAAAAAGATAAGTTATTCGATCAAGTTGCATAGCCTTTTTTTAATTTTTGGAGCTACTCCACCTTGAAAACAAATTGTGAATTTCATATTTGGAGCTACTCCACTTTGAAAACAAACTGTGAATTTCATATATCATTATAGGCATCTGCCGAACAAATTTGTGTAAATTTACAATTGACTACTGTTATTCTAGCTCAAACTAACTTATTCGGGAAAAATTGTAAAATTCAGACTTATTATTCATGGAAAACCTTGCAAGAAGCCTTAACAACACAAGAAAGTCTCCATCACAAGTGGTTAAGGGTTATAACTTGCATGTGGATACGAAATTCATGAAAAAGTGATTTAGGATGCCATCGCTCTTCTTATCATTCCTAGAATTGTTTAATTTGTAACTTTGTCTCCACTTGCCCAGTTTGTGTTAGGAATATTAAGGATATCAATTTTTTTTTTGTTAATAAAGGAATCAGCAACTGGAGTAGCGTTGCAACTCACGTTACATGGGGTCGATTCTCACTACTACCACTATAACCCTTAGGAAATTGCGTCCGCCTCTCTCCACAACTCTGGGTTAGTCTGTGGAAATTGAACTCGTGACCTTTAGTACGAGGCTTGCCTTTCTAACCTCTCTCCACAGCTCTGGGTTAGTCTATGGAAATTGAACTCGTGACGTTTAGTACGAGCCCTGCCTTTCTAACAAACTTCACCGCGTTGTGATTACCAACTCGCTTACTCAATAAAGCTAGGAGATTAGAATTATTCAAAACAATATTGAATTATTATTATTATATCAATGTCTTTTTTTCCTTTGATTAAATCTATTAAGTAAAATATAATATTTTTATTTTATTCATTTAAAATAAATTCAGGATTTGTATCATAAAAATAGAAAAAGATTTGATTTTGTTATTATGTTTAATTGCTTGGGTTTTTATTATGATTCTTCTTTTGCACTTTGAGTGAAAAATTGTTTTATGAAAAATATATTATAAACTAAATTTAATATTATTTATTTTAATAAAATAAAATTCATTCTTTCTCTGCATTTATAAAAGAAGTGTGATATGGATATTAAAACCAAACAAACCTAGTAAAGAAAATACATGGAGAGAAAATGAAGTGACGAGAGGCAGAGGAAAGAACATACATGGAGAGAAAATGAAGTGACGAGAGGCAGAGGACCAGTTTTTGCGTTTTTCGTGCGTTTTTCGTGCACTTCTTATGAGAGCAAGACCTAGTGATTAGACACTCAACCCCTTGTTTTTCTTAATCCACATGGTGACATGTATGTAGTGTCCGATGATAATGATTCTAATGTCAAAGTTTAAAGTTATGTGTTAAGGTTTGTTGTTTTTTTAGATGGGTTGAAATTGGTTTTATATATATATATTTATTATTTATTGTAATTTAAATGTTTAAATATCTTGGTAAGATATTATTATTATATAATAGAAATATATTAATAATAAAAATTTATTTTAAATATAAAATAAATTTATAATTTATTATTTTTTAATAATAAAGATTTAGTAAAAATTTAAAAATATAAAATAACACAACTTCATTAAGTTGAATATAAACTTCATAAAATATGGTAAACCAATGTAAACTTCTTAATAGTACATTTAAATACCATAAAATCTACATATGATCCAAAATATATGCATACAACATTTAATACAATTATTATAAACTACATATTATTTACGATACATCACATTTAAAAAATATTTTCAGATGATTTTTCATAATATTTAAATATATATTTTTTTTAAACAATTTATATTAAACATTTTGGATTTCAAATTCCAGTTTAGTAAAATCCTTCCTTCGGAGTCCACTTCGAACGCTCTAAGATATATCAAATCAGATCGAATGTACCAATAAGCAACCGACAATTCATTCCATGTTTTCCCCGTGCTGGAAATGACGCAAAAGGACTCATCACGTCAAACCCGTGGAAACTTTGAGGAATATGCATAATGCGATTACGCGAGTCACACAGTGGCTCCGTTACATGACACGTTGAAAGTCTCTCTCTCTCTCTTTTGGTCTGACGAAAAACAGAGCACGTGATTCACGTGGTTAGGGACGCCGGTGCCGCAGGCACCGCTGAAGTTGCGATCGATTTCCATTCATTAAAGCGATAATACTTACACATGCGTGTTTATCAGGCTTTATCGTGCCCCTGAACTCTTATTGTCTATATTTATTCGGCACTTTGATAGATCTCCTGAAGGAGTATAACTTCGGGAAAAGGGTAGATTGCAGTGGAACTTTGGTGATTTATCGGAACAATATTTGAGTTAGCAAGCTATGTCGCCAGGTGCATCTGTGGGTTTCGAGTATCTACACGTTCAGAACGCCTCTGAAGCAAACGCAACAGTAATGAAGCAAACTAATAGTTTGGAATTTGGTCCAGAAAAACACCAAGCCAGGACGAGATGTATGCTTTCTTTTGCAAACACCCTCAATCTTTCTTGCCGCTATGTTTTCGGATCGATCAGTGCAATATGCCTTCTCTCGATAAATTTGTCTTCCATTTGTGTTTTGAAGGAATGTTTTTGCTGATATATTGTATCTATTTTTCATGATTGGAACAGTCATGCAACATCTGTCGCGGGTAAAACCTGAGATGATGCTAAAGTTGATTTCATCGAACAAACTGTCAGAGGACAAGAAGGTTGAAATTATGGAATTGTTTCCATTAACGACCGGTTTCGGTTCAAACCCAAGAGTGACAGAATCAAATATAAGCTTGCCTTCGGAAATCGGCCTCACTAATCCGAAGTGCGTTGTAGCAGAAGTGCCAGAGAAACTATCCACATCTCAATTCACTATTTTTTATAACGGAGTGGTGAATGTTTACGATATTCCTGCTGACAAGGTCTTATTTTGATCCTAGCAACTCGTATAATACATCAAGAAAATTTGTCTAAATTTTCATAAAACGACATGATTCTGTATCTTTCTCCTTTTACTTTATTGCCGACTGAGTAGTTTGCCATTTCCTTGGCAGGTTGAAGACATTATGAAGCTTGTCAGCTCCAATAGCTCGAGCAACAAAAGAACCTATAAGATTACCAGCGGCAAAATTGAAGAGATATCGGGAGAGCAGCCTTCAAAATCTGCATTGAACGCTGTGAATGAAAATCAACCTCAAAAAGTGGCAGCAGGTAAGACGCATATCGCACATATGTTATTTTTAATAGGGGGTGGATAAAATGTGAAAGGGTAAATGAAGGTTTTTTTGGGTATAAATTGTTTTAACATGGTTTCTTGTTCCGCGTGCAGGCATGGAAATAGTGAAGAAATTATCTCTGCAACGCTTCCTCCAAAAGCGCAAGGAGAGGTAATCAAACACTAGCTCATCTACAATTTCCCCTCTCTGTATTTAGATGATTCAATAGGAAATGAAACGAATAGATCGTTTATCGATTATTTTTAGGTTAAATTGAGATGATTGAATACGCAAATTTGTATTGAAGCAGTGGTTTTTTCCGTGTGAGCTCAGATTGAACAGCGTGGCTCCTTACAGCACAGTGGAGACGGCGACATTGCTTTCGAAAGCAGGGAAGGATTCCGATGACCAGATCATACTGTCGTTGGGTTGTCGGTGACAGCAAATTAAAAATGTGGATGGATGCGATTGACCTTTAATGGCATGAAGCGGGAATTTTTTTCCCTTAAACGATCTGTTATTTTCGCCCTTTTAATCGAGGGAAGGAACGCGCTTTTGTACGGTCGATGACGGCAACGCGTTTTCTGTATTGTGGACCGTGAGTAGAGTGTGACAGGTGAGGCTCACCGGGCATGGGCGATAGAGGAAAGCGCAAGTTTTAACGTCATGGTAGCTTCGTTGCAAGTGGCATGAAATTGCAAAGCAATTTCTTCATTGCACCACAGTAGGCATGCAGCAAATATTAATTCAAATCCTATCCTGCACCGCCACTAGAGATGTATTATATTTTATATTGTAATAATTAAAGTTATTTCAAGTCGGTGGACAATGGATTCAGCGACTACTTTTATCGTCACAGGATCCACTTCACGCTACATCACCAAAAAAATATATTATTTCACAATTTTGCTGATTTAAAAAAATATATTAAACCCACATGTTCGTGGAATCATGGCGTGCACACATTGATGTTACGTTAGTTTCAACCCACATGTTCTTGGAATCATGGCGTGCACACAATGATGTTACGTTAGTTTCAAAGGCCATGTAATATAATTCGATAACCCTTCGGATGGTGTGTTACTCGCAAACAAATAACAATCTATGTAAGAACATTTAATAATTAATTTTGAATTTAATAACATAAAATTCATAACAGAAAAATACTTTGCACTGAATGTTTATTAATGGCCTTTCTGACCAGTTTATAATTTACACATTACATGTTTGTAAAGAAATGCCTCACGTTATTACCGTCACTATCGTATCCAATGCGAGGCCATTTAACTGATTGCCAAATAAATTATAAAACAGACGTATTGGCTGTTCATTCTTTTCTGGGTCAACCATTCACGCTAAAATTTAAATAGATTAATAAATCCTATTATCAAATAAGTTTACCTATTTTTTTTAAGAGAAATCTTAGAAAATGTTTCACTAGAATAGAGATGGGATGAACAAAACCTGTTATAAGCTCATAAGTTTTAATAATTAAGTATTGAAAATATCTCATTTAACTAAAGATGATTATATAATTTGTATACTTTAATATAATTAGTACAACTATACTAGTATTTAATATAATTAGTACAACTATACTAGTATTTATAGTTGATATACTTGTATATTATTAACTCTGTGTATATAAGTGTATATTATTAATACTTTATATTACACTTAATAAAATTTTTTTTTAATATGATTATTATTAAAGTCTATTAATGTTTTAGTTAATTTTATTTAAATTTTATATAAATTTTTTAATATCATAATATGAATGTGAGTGTTATTAGGGTAATTTTCTAAAACATTTTTAAATCATTATTTATATTTATATAATAATATTTTAAATCACCATTCATATATATATATAATTAACTAAAGAATAAAATAGTTTAAGTGAATTGACAAAATTTAATATACCTGGAATATTTCATTTTCTAATCTTTTTATTCGAATAATTATGGCCATTGCCTCCATTCCCATTTCATTTATTAATTTTTGGGTTATTTACTATGTGAACATTGAAAACTACGTTGCTAGGGTTCATAATACCAATAAGGTTACCTAAGTTATGTTTTCCAAGAGATCGTTGGAATGTTTTTAGGTCCATTTTGCAGCCTACAAATCCCTTATAACAATATTTTATGATGGTTTACCATGCATCAATAGTTTTCTCTTTGTTTGAGAGCAATTTGATAATTGGGCAGCATTCCCTCCTTATGCAAATAAATAAATCTATTATTATTTTTATTGTATTTAATTTTATATTATAAAGCCAGAAGCATTAATTTTTTTAGGTTTTTTAAAAAATTATTATGGGTTTAATTTTTCGTTTGAGAAATTATTATCTAGCATATAAACCATTAAAATTATTTAAAAATCACATTAATTTGGACCACATTAATGCTTAACATAACTACGTTTTTCTTATGGAATTTTAAATGGGCGACCTTTATTTTACAGAGTGATTTAGTACAGCCACACCCACTACCATAAATTCTACACCCGGTAAACAACGATAAATTAATTATTAATTTATAACATGAAACTTAATATTTTCCTTATATTAAATTTAAATTTTTTTTATTTTTTTTTTCTAATGATATATATACACATTAATATTTGGTTCGACAAAAATATAGTATAATTTGATACTTGTGTATACTAATTTTAATGGTGTTTATGTCCATGTCCAATGGGAGGCTATATAAATGATTGTTAAATTAAACATAAAAGGGAGTCTGAGTGGGTATTGATTTCTAATAAAACGTATGAATTAGTTTAAAGTTTAAATATTAAAGAATTGGTTTATATATATATTTTTTGTGGATATGTATTTATAAAAAGATTATAAGATTTTAAATTTATAAGGTGATAATGTGTTTTTTTAAGATATTATATGATAAAAAGGTTATTATGGTAAGGGTTGGTATAATCCAGGGAGAGTGTGATCCCTAGATGATTTTCAAAACATGATGACTTAGATGTGTAAGGTGTTTTATTAAGGTATTTTGTTGTGAAAAGATTATTTGTTCGAAATTTCATGGGCAAAAATCTATCCATGCTAAGGGTTGGTGTGGCAATTTTGATGACATCACAACTTAGATGACCCTAGGTCAAAACTACTCAAACCACCTATTAAATATGCTAGTCATCTCAAAACTCACATTACCTAATAAAACAAAAAAAAATCATACAACTTTATGCTATAAAAGTTAAATCACATGATGCACCTTCACTGTCTAAACAAGACTATTCTTCCATTGAACATGTAGTTTCCTTCATAACTATGCACTTCTATGCTCACATGAAAATTTCTCCTTCCAACAAACACTTTCTAACCATGCAGATTTAGTACCATCTATTTTACCATGGGGATTTTTAATGTGTAAATAAATTTTGTTATAATACCATAGTTTATCAATACCATATGCCCAGAAATTATAACTCATTTCATATGACAATTCTTTCCATTAATCCATTTAAACTAAAATGAGGAAAAAAACATAACTACTTTGAAAATAAATCTCAATTTTTAAATTTACAAATATTACTAAAAATATTTTTAAATGTTCCATAAAAATCAAATCTCTACCAACTATCTAATAATTATCAGTAATTAAATTAAAATTTTATAAACTATATTCCAAAATAAATACATCTAATAACATAAAAACATAAAAATAATATCCAAAAAATATACATATAAAAAAGATATATTTAAAGAACTATGAAAAAAAACCTCTAAAAGGGCACCACATTTCTTTCTTCACTCATTTAAACATTTATTCAAATATTCAATGTGGCTTTGAATACTTTTATTCAAATATAGGCTCTTGATACTTTAACATAATATATATGTTTCCAACTCATTAAACATTTATTTCAAATATTCAAATCATGGGTTTGAATACTTTAAATAATATATAATATATAATTCTTTATATTTGTAGATGGATATGATGATTGTTAAATATATTAGGAAAGTTTATAGCTATTTTAGAAAATAAAATTTAATTTATTTTTAACTTTTTTAAAATATTATTTTAAAAATTTAATATGATGTTGGAATTTTTTTAAAAAAAATCTAATAATTTTTATTAATTGCTATTAAAAACTAAAAAATTAGAAGTTTCAAATTAAAGAGATAAGTTATTCGATCAAGTTGCTCTATCTTAATAAAAAAATAGCCTTTTTATTTTTGGAGCTACTCCACCTTGAAAACAAATTGTGAATTTCATATTTGTAGCTACTCCACCTTGAAAACAAACGGTGAATTTCATATATCATTATAGGCATCTGCCGAACAAATTTGTGGAAATTTACAATTGACTACTATTATTCTAGCTCAAACTAATTTATTCAGGAAAAATTGTAAAATGCAGACTTATTATTCATGGAAAAGCTTGCAAGAAGCCTTAAGAACACAAGAAAGTCTCTATCACAAGTGGTTAAGGGTTATAACTTGCATTCATGTGGATACGAAACTCATGAAAAAGTGATGTAGGATGCCATCGCTCTTCTTATCATTCATGGAATTGTTTAATTTGTAACTTTGTCTCCACTTTCCCAGTTTGTGTTAGGAATATTAAGGAGATCAGAATTATTCTTTTTTTTTGTTAATAGAGGAATCGGCAATTGGAGCAGCGTTGTAACTCACGTTACATGGGGTTGATTCTCACCACTACCACTATAATTTTTAGGAAATTGCGGCGGCTTCTCTCCACAGCTCTGGGTTAATCTGGAGGAATTGAACTCGTGACCTTCAGTACCAGGCCTGCCTTACTAACAAACTTCACCGCATTGTGATTACCAACTCGCCTACCCCGGAGGGCTAAGAGATTAAAATTATTCAAAACAATATTGAATTATTATTATATATCAATGCCTTTCTTTTCTTTCATTAAATCTATTAAGTAGAATATAATATTTTTGTTTTGTTTATTTAAAATAAATTCAAAATTTGTATCTTAA
>APFE030541583.1:0-11496 GCA_000404065.3 Pinus taeda | reverse complement strand
TAGTTTATTATTATGCCCAACCAACTTCTGCAACATTGCATAGATGTCATTTATTCATTGACATGAACTATCTCGTACATGGAATGTATGTACCTTGCTCATTGTCTCTATCCAATTCTCTCTAGGTTCCTCCTCTATACTTGCTTCTTTAGTTAATAAAATTAATCATGACCCCAAGTGAAGGATTGATCTTAAAAACGTATTCATTTGCTAGTTTTTTTATATCTAAATGTTGGAATAAATTATGAAAGAACCAAACAAATATCCCACAAGACATTGGATTCAGTGTTGTATCGTAATATAATCATGAACATTTTTAATTTTTTTTGGAATGGTTAAATGGTTGCATGGAATGGTTAAATGGTTTGGAAAATCAATCATTCGGGATGACTACCATCCCAAAATTATCATTTCACATTTCCACTCTCTCTACAATCTTAAATCTCTGTGGCACTAGTCTAGAGTTAAGCTCTACGAAAGTTATTTTTCTTTCACAGAGAATTTGGCTTCTAGCCCACTTCTGTGGTATCTTTTAGAATAGCATAGTACAAGTAAAATTTATATTTTCCCTTAATGATAATTTTGTTACCTGTGCTATTAATCGTTTTCATCAATGTTAAACTTAAATTGGTCATCAAATCTTGGGCTAAAAATTCCTTTATGAGTTATTATATGATATTTGGAAATTATCTTACTAAATAATAATATTCTTAGTGTTGTAGGACCTTTGAGGAGTTATTGAAGGAAAAATCTAATGAATGTTAGTTAATTTGAAGTTTCTGAGTTACTTAGAGTTTTTGATAGGGTATTATGAAACCAAACCCTCTAAACAACACATATTGTCAATAGTAATATTAGGGTTTCATTGTTCAAACCAGGGATTTAACTTGTGACACCCTTGGAATGAATATCTTAATTATTACATTCATTTATTTATATAAATGGAAATATCTTTCTTACAGGCTGCTAAAGCTTTAGATTTAGTGAAATAATCCAAGGATTTCTTCATTTTCAAATAGTATGATGGTTTTTGCATTTGAACCCTACTCGGGTTTCATGAGAGACAACATTGAATGAAGAGACCCCTTCTCTATTAGTATTGTACCTTTCCATGGATGTAGCTAATCGTTGCCAGATATTATCCCACTACATTTTGATTTACTATCCTTTATACCATCATTATTTACTCTTATATTTTTATTATTATCTTAGATTCTTTAAATTTATTTATGAGGGTTCTAACTTAAAAACCCTTCATGGATTTGGGTAAAGAATTTTCCAGGTGAAGGGAAACCTTTGTCGACTCCTTATTGAAGATTGTCATGGTTGGAAAATTTTTATATTTAGGTATGGACTTGAAATCCCTCTATTAATCATCTCATTTTCTAACAATAGTGTTTTAGGATTTCATTTTTTTATATCCTAGGTTTTCTTGTAATTTCCTCTTTCAAAAAATTTCCTTATTTAGTGGTTAACGGGAATTATAGACCCATATTCTTAATAATTGCTATTAATTCGATATTTAGATTACAAAACCCTATTTTTTCTGTTAAAAAATGGTTCTTAATTAGATTTAGCACAAATATTTTCTTCTTATTTACTTCCTTACAGGGTTTCGATAGTAAATGCACTTATGAAACTAACTCTTAATAGCTTAGTGTCAGTGCTTGCCATGAATAGAATTGATTACTATCAAGTAATATCTCACCCCTTTATTTCATTTTATAAAATTCTATGCTAGTTTCTTATTTTATTTTGAGTTCTTGTTAATTTTCCTTTTGAGAGGAATGGTTTAATATCTAGGAACCCCTTTTTCCTTCTAGTTAAAATTTTATGGCTCTGAGTATATGCTCGGTTCCTAATTACCATTGTGCTTGTAGCAAATGGTTCAAGCCATGGCTACTTGGAATCCTTTAAGCTAAATTCATTTTTAGAGTCCCTCAATTCAACTTATTTTATGACTAAAATATTTGTTGAAAGCACTAAAAAAACAATTGATGCTGCTTAGTGACAGATTTGTGTACCAAATTCCAACTTAGAGTTCTTTTCTCAATGTAATACATTAGACTTATCTCTCCAGGTAAGAACCCTATTAACACTACTTTCTATTCCATGAGTATTGAATGTTATGGGGATTGATTCGATTGTTATCAACCATGGTTACTTCTTTACTACTACATGATTTTGGGTCTAGCATGCTTGGCCTCGAGTTATGCTACTAGCTCGAAGATTAGATCTTTGAATTTGTTGTTCAATAATTAAACGATTCATAATAGTTTGACTCCTAAGTCTGTCCAAACAAACTCATTTTAAAATTACTCTTGGTTTTATAATACTTTGTAATTCCTTTTATGTTTCCAAGGTTTTTGTACCCTCTTTTGTACATGGTTGGTGTATATGTTTAATTCAAGTAATTTGAACACGTTGTCTTGTATATGTACCTTTATACAGTGTAATTTATTTTAATCTATGGCTTATTTCTCATGACTCTTCAGCAAAGAGTATGCAAGTTTATTCTTCTAATTGCTTCAGTACTTCTTTATCATATTACTACATACTCCAATTACTCCATAGTTATTTCTTCTTTAAGCTTTCAACCAAAGTCAAGCTCAAAATTCCTCTAAGGAGACTATGAGTGAAATAAGTAGTTAAAGGGTACATTTAACCACTTCTTGAGAGTATTATCCATGTCAAGTGTTACTATAATCAATATAAAATGGTTATGGAGGTTATCACTCCATACTAGTTTTCAAGCATGAAAAATCCACTTCAATCCTTAATCTATTCAAACATATATCAATCCTTATTTTGTTTATACTAAAAACATGAATGTATAGCAGGATTACATATTGTCAAGAGATGCACGCATTAATAATAAAACTATAAATTTTCTACTACAAGTTATTCATTCTTGATAATTCTTATATACCTACTGCTACATGCTAATCATTGTTTTCCCTTTCACTTTTTCTCTAATTATATTTTTTAATGTTCATTTGTCATAAAAATAACTATATGCTAGATAAGACTAAGTAAAACATTTTTTAAAACAAACATTCTCATAACAAACAATCTACGGTAACATTTTAACTTATATGTACTATTGAAAATATAGTAGGAACAAGCATGTTCATCCCAACTAGTGAGTTGTAAACACCAGTCCCCACGAGCCTTAGGCACCTTTTATATCAATAATGTGTCATCCTTCAGTGGTAATTTTATCCTTTCCCATGCAGACTCTAGTAGTGTATTTCCTTCTTCTCAATATATGCACTCTTCACCTTTCTATACTAGGGATTTTTTTATAGAAAACATTTCTTTTGTTTTCTTTCTTTTTGCATACATTTCTATCCAATAATGCTTATCCTCCTCACAACCCATCATAACATCTCTCACTAGTTATATTGTCTCCTAGTGGTAGTTATTCCTCCCAGAATCTTGGAGAATCATCAAAGGTTAAATGATTGTGGCAATTATCACTTTTTTCTTGTCCACTACTTGGGACTCAACCACTTTAATAGTTTATAAAATTAGATAAACTTGACTACTCAAATGTTGGTTTCCATAATATTTCTAAATAAAAACAATATTTTATTTATAATTGTACATAACAGTTTACATATGTAATTCAAAATGTTTGCATTTAGTCTTGTCCCCCACAAGTTGTATTTCTAACTTAAAAGTTATAAACACACATAATAAAAAATACTTGCAAAATTAATTGCAAAAGAGGTATTACATCTCCCCTTAACTTAAAAATCCTCAATTTTTTATTTATATTTATTAGTCGTGAAAGAGTGAAGGAAATGCTTCCCACATTTTCTCTTCCATCTCCTAGGTGGCCTCCTTGGGTCTGAAGTGCTTCCATTGCATGTTAATCTGGGTGGTGTCTTGATTTTGAAGTTTCCCTCCTATCTAAAATTTGAAAGGGATCGATCTAGCACTCCCTTTCTATTCAATTGTACTACATTCCAATCAGTGATATGAGTTGGATTGTGAATATATTTCTTTGAAAGTGATACATGAAATACATTGTGAACATTATATGGGTTGGTAGTGCTAACTAGTAGGCCACTAGCCCTACTCTGGCTAGTATTTCAAATGGTCCACAAAACCTAGGTGTTAAGTTAACACAACTTCCCAGCCTCAATGTAGTCCTATTTGGTTTGACTTTGATATAAATATGTTCCCCTACATCATGTTCCTTGTGAATCCCTTACTAATCCACATAAATTTTTTGTCTATCTTGAGTTGTTTTTATGTTCTTCCTTACCTTTCTCACCACCTACTCCATAACTTTTAATATATCAATTCCCAAAACTAATTTTTCATCTAGGTGACTCCAACTTAATGGAGTATAGAATTTCCATCCATAGAGGACTTCAAAAGGACCCATTTCAAGAGATGTTTGATAACCATTATTATATGAAAATTCAACCAGATGTAAGTAATCTTCGCATGTAATGGGTTGATCCATTGCATAAATGTGAAATACATCTTCTAGGATCGGTTTATTTCTTTCAGACTATCCATTAGCTTAGGGATGGTAAGTAATATTGAAATTCAATTCTGCACACAATCCTGCAAAAAGTGCCTTCCAAAAATTTCATGTGAATTTTGCATCTCTATCAAGAATGATTGTTTCTAGTACTTCATGAAGTATGAATATCTCATTCATAAAAAAAATTAGTTTTGTGAATAGTTTTGAATGTTGACTGCACTCGTATAAAATGGGTTTCCTTACTCAATTTATCAACTACAACTATGATAAAATCATATTGTCTTTTAGTTATGGGTAATCTTGTGATAAAATCGAGGGAAATAATTTCCCATTTCCACTCAAGAATAGCTAAAGGATTTAATAGCCTATAATAATGTTGGCATTCCACCTTATCTTTTTTACACTCCATACAGTTTCCTAAATGCCCAACTACTTATCCTTTCATTCCTGGCCAACAAAACATTTTCCTAAGTGTTGTAACAATTTTTTGGTAGCCAGGATGACCTGAAAAAGGGATTCTTGTGATGTTCATCTAAAATGAGTTGTTTAATTTTGTGCACATTCAAGAAATAAATTGTATTTTTTTAATTCAACAAATCATCCCTATTCAAAGCATAATCTGATCCCTATATTGAACCAATTTCATTTTTCAATCTTTCTTATATTCCTCAATATTCTTGATCCTGTAAGGCTACAATCTTGACCTATTCATTAAGATTTGCATTATCATTGCTAACAAACATCTCACAAATCTAATTTAATCTTTTTCTCAATGCATCTACAATTTTATTTTATTTCCCTTAAATGTGTTTGATGCATCAACATTCACCTAATCCCTCCAAATAAGCATATGTGCAAATTGTATAATATTTATTTGGATTATCAATCTTAAGTATGGGAGCTACAATTAGAAAATATTTCAACTAGTCAAATATTTCTTGACACTTTTGGGTCCAAATGAATTTAACTGCTTTCTTATCTAGAGATATTATAGGGTAGGGTGGCTTAGAGAGCCTTCAATGAATTTACGGTAATAACTTGTAATTCCCATAAAGGATCTGATGTCAAGTACATGTTTAGGAAAAATCCAATTAGAATTTCCTTGACCTTTTCAAGGTCTACCACAATTCCCTTGTTAAAATTTTTGTTTTCCCACCTCGGTTTTCAGTTTCTCCTTATTTTTCCCATGTATTTAAATGCCCTTTCCCATAACCATACATTCAACAAGCTGGAAAAAATAAATTTTGCTGAAAACACAAATTCTGGAAAATTTACAGAATGCTGGAAATTGCAGAAATAAAAATCAGCAGTAATAAACAGCTATTAAAACACATTAAAACACTGATATTTTTGGTCAACGTGACCCTGGAAAAACCCCCTACAACTCTTGGGGAAAACCAGTTTGAGAGCTCTTCTTTATTTCTGAAAAATGTCTTTTTACAGCAAGAAAATTTCAGCAAAATAATTTTTTCAGCAAGCAAACTTATCCGTTTTCAGCCCAACGGACCACTTGGAAACTTCTCAGTTTTCAGCAAAAAAATCAGCTTTTTCTGCTTGTTCTTGTTGCTGTTCTGCTTGTCTTTCTGCTGTTCTGATTTTGCTGAAGAGCTGCCTGGCATTTGTGCCAAACTGCTGCCTCTTTCTCCTTTTGTCCAGAAATCTCCCTTGCTCTCTTGCTCTCCTTCTCCCAATCTGCTCATGAAAGAATGAATGATCTTTTCTTCATTTTCCTCCTTTAATATAACTCCAAGTGACTTTTGGGTGATCCAAAGTGACTTTTGGGTAATCTCTAAATCCAATGGCTGAAATAGATTTAGATCAATGGCTGAGATTAAATGCACATTTAAATCTCACTTTCTATTTTTTAATTCACCCCACTTTAATAAAGACCCACTTAGTCATTTATTTCCAAAGTTACTTTTCCTTTCTAATTTTTCATTGACTTTATAAAAGTCACTTTAAAATTAGACTTAGTAACTTTATCACTTAAAGTCACTTTTAAATTAGATTTTAACTTTATAAAAATTATAAAGTCACTTTAGGAGAAAAATTCAAATCTTTTGGACACTTTTCCCTAGGCCAAAGATCAAAGCCTAAAGGAACCACCTGTCCTCCGGTACCAAATTTCAACAGAAAAGGGGATCAGAATCAAGGAGGAAGAGGAGGATGCTGCCCTAGTATCTGAGAGAAAGCAAGAGAAACGAAAGAAGGAGGACCTCTCCAAGATCAAATGCTTCAACTGTGGGGAACTGGGTCACTATGTGAGCCAATGTCTGAGGAAGAAGAGCAAAGGAGAGGCTTCTGAGACCAAGGCTGCGCCAACAAGGGTGGAGAAGGAAGTGGAGACAGATGATGACTGTGCCATGAGTGCTCACACGTCACTTGAGCGGAAGTGGGTAGAGATCGAGCTGTAGTCGGACGAAATACAGGTGATGAGGGGTAGGATCCTCGAGGTAGCCAGCCTCTTGGATTATACCTTGCTATGGGAACCAAGAAGAGGAGTAGCAGTACTGGCGGATGTCAGTAGAGACGGATGTAGATGTAGCATTAGAGGGAGCTACAGTGCAGGATTCCCAGGACAGAGTGAGGCAGCAGTCCGAGATGCATAGAGTTGTTGCAACAGCGTAGAGGTCAGAGAGGGAGCACTTGTGAGCGACAGAGGGAGTTTTAGCATCAAGGGTGTCTTTAGCCTGACAAAGATGTCAGAGTTGGGAGATTAGTTACTTACTTCTCAGTCACTGAGTTGTAATAGTGCAGTTAGCAGTGGCAGTGCTATGGGCAACACGATGCAACATGATGAGAGGATTGCAGTGCAGATGCAACAGTGGCAGTGGCAGAGCCATGGGTAGCAGCACGGATGTAGAGGGAGTTGCTATACGGATGCAACAGTGGTAGTGGCAGGGCCATGGGTAGCAGTACATGATGTAACAACTTCAGGGGATGTTGTGCAACAGGGCTAGCATTAGCATAAGGACCAATGCCGGATGATCATGGTGATGCTCAGTTAGGAGTATTATTAGAGCACAGTCCTCGCTAAGAGGGAGTGTTGATTTGGGGTAGCATCGGATGTGCGTTAGCCTCGAAACTTGGTGGAGAGGCTAAGACACATGAGATCTCTAATACCCATAAATTGTTTGGGCAGATTCTAAACAGTTTGGGAGATATTAAAATAATTAATATTTTTAATGGCGTCCCCTAGTCTAAACTTAGGGAAAATAAAATATTAATGTGTATTAATACAAAACTGTGTTAGAATGGTCCAAAAGTTATGTATCAAGCCAGAGTTAATCTTAGCCATTGATTAGGGACTTAATTTCAACCGTTGATTTGTCAACAAGAAAAGTATATAAGGAGGCTTGAGGGTCACTTGGAGAACACACCAAGTTGATCAAGATTTCGATTTTCTGGGGCAGGGTTTGTTGAGGAGGTCGAAAGAGTGATCAGAGTTGTAGCTGAGGGGTAGTGAATATAGAAGCAGAAAGGCAGAGATAGTACCAAGAGGATCAACGTAGAAGCCGGGAGAGAGGGACTCAGAGGCAGCCAGAGGTTCATGCAGAGCCAGCTAGGGCTCATGCAGAGGCAGCCAGGAGTCGCACAGTGCCTTAGAGAGCCAGTGTGGGTGACACAGAGGCTCTAAGGGCTGACGCAGTGCCTCTAGAGGCTGACGCAGGGCGAGCTAGTGTGACGCTAGGCTAGAAAGGGCTTACACAGTCCTTAGAGACTAACGGTTGGGTTTTCGTGGGGTAGATTGGAGCTGGGAGCTGTTAGAGTGTTTATTTGGGGTTTCATTCGGAACATTTGTCTCCGACTAAGAGGTACTACTGCTGAGATTATTCTTTGTTGGGTGAGCCGGTTTTGTCACCTACATTGTATTCTGAAATTGCTTAATAATTAAAACCCTCAGATCACTGCATTGGTTTTCCTGAATTGGGTTTTTCCAGGGACATTGGTCCAAAAACAACGGTGTCACTCGTGTGATTGTTTTGTTTCCTTTAGTTGATGATGTGTAATGTGTTGAGCATGTACTTGTATTTATTTTCAGTATTTACATGGTAAATAACTTGTTAAGTAATCAGAACAATTAGGCAGAAATAAATCAGAAAAGTACATGAAGGGTTTCTAACAGTGAGACTTAGAAATTCGAACACTTGATCTGGTAGGATCGAATTTTTCTCCCTCACTCAGAAAAATTGAACCTCCTTAAGCAACTCGACTTCCTGGCAGAATGACTACGCTGCCCTTGGGAATGTCAGCTTGCTGCCCACAATGAGTAGCGAAATCATTTGTCTCTCCGCCGCTGAGCTCTCTGGCTGATCAAATGCGCTTTGATACCATGTGAAACTTCCAAACTTGAATCCTATTGCAACAACTGGAAATTATTGTCCTAAGTGTTAATTTAATTTAACAATTTATTTGCTGTTTGCTACAACAAATACTGAATAAATCACACTGAAATCTACAAAAATAAAACTGCGGAAGAATAAATGCTAGCACACACAAAAATAGTACAGTTATATTTGGACAAAATTACCCGAAAAAACCCAACTTTAGAAAATCGGTGCAACCACTGAGGGTTTTATTATTAAGCAGCAGTGAAATAATCTGAGTACAATTTGGATGCCGAATACTGGCAATCTTGCAGAGAAAATAGTCGGAAAAATCTAGTGAGGAATTTTCCTCACCCACAGGCAAACTCCCGGCAAGACTTGCCTTTGGAAACTCGGCCCTCTAACTCTTTGCGTTAGCCTCTACGCTGCTCTTCGCAACCCGCTGGATGTCTAGCCTCAGACTAGTCTTTGATGAAGTCGTTCATCCTTCTACTGATTGGAAAGACGCTTCTCTGACACTCTAGGACTTCTTCCCAGCCTTTGGAAGTGAAAACGTCAATCCCTCTCATCAATTCGACTTTGCCTCTAGAAGTTGTTGCACTGCCCCAGCGTTAGCCTCTCTGTGGCTCTTCTGCCTCTGCAAATGCAATTGCTAGATTTGGAATGCCTCCTCCAACGTCATTGTCCTTGCCCCTCTCACACAACTTCGATCTCTAGCTCTCTCTCCGACAGCTGACTACAGCTACTTTGGAAATTGATTTGCCAAGAAATCGAACCTCTCATGTTAATTCTCCATCACCACATCGACCTCTTCTTATAATCCTCTGGGACCACCAACGACCAAGATTAAAACATAATCGATGGCTAGGTTCATCTTTGGATTGATCCATGTGAGTTTCTAGATGATTCTCACTTTGACTTAATTAATATTAAGTAATTAACAAAATTCTTTAAGTTTAGACTCGGGAAATATTTAAAAACTAGTTAATAATCTAATTAAGTCATTTCTAGGTGGAATTTCCAGAAACGATTTCTGGGTTTTGGAGATCTCATGTATTCTAGCCTTTCCACAAAATTTCAAGGCTAGAACACATCTGCTGCTACAAAAACTAACAGAGGTGATCATTAGGGGGGTGCACGATACACTTTCGGCGAGGTAGTTTGAGGTGATACATGGGCATGAGGGACAATGGATGGTAGACTTTATCTATAGGAGGGTGTCCAAACTCCAAGCAGTGTCAGGGTGTATCATCAGGGGTTGGGATAGCAGATTTCATTGTGTGGTTTGGTAGGAGTAGGGTAGATTGGCATGCGTGGGACAGATTCCTGATACTTGGGGTCCACCTATGGAATACATGCAAGGGTCAGAGATGAGGGTCATATGGGTTCTAGCAGGTAGCAATGCTACATAGTGGCAACTCATGAGGAGTGGGAGTTGTGAGCTCCCAGTTTGGTTGGGGGATCCAAGGGTTCGGTTGGTGAGTGGATCACTCCACTTCTCGATGGGCAGGGTTAGGATGGAGGGTGCTAATTTTTTCCCAGGCTTTCACATGGGAAGTCACTGAGACGTTCATCATATGGCGAGGCAAGTTGTTGCTCAAGATCAAGGCTACTCGTGGACTGGTGGACTTGAGAATTGTTGAGTTTCCCTTGCAGGTTGGGATAGTGCTGATCGAGATAGATACAGGGGTCGAGTGTCACGGAAATGGAGGATCTGGTACGAGCATGTTGAGTCAACGCGCATGACCGGGCGGTCATGATGTCAGCAACATAGGTTCATTCTGCGACGGGCAGGGGATTTTGGCATAGCAGGGCTTAACAATTTAGCAATCCTTAGAGGTGAGCAGGTTTCTACAGGGAAGGTCATCCAGATCTTCCATTGGGTTTTAGTGATTTGTAGATGGTGTGGCCTTCACCAGTGTGGCAGGGTGATCAACAGGAGGAGATCAGGGGGAGATCAGGCATACAAGGGTTCAATCCCACAGGGATTGGATGTTGAAATTTGGTACCGGAGGACAGGTGGTTCCCTTAGGCTTTGATCTCTGGCTTAGGGAAAAGTGTCCAAAAGATTTTAATTTTTCTCCTAAAGTGACTTTATAATTTTTATAAAGTTAAAATCTAATTTAAAAGTGATTTTAAGTGATAAGGTTACTAAGTCTAATTTTAAAGTGACTTTTATAAAGTGAATGAAAAATTAGAAAGGAAAAGTGACTTTGGAAATAAATGACTAAGTGGGTCTTTATTAAAGTGGGTGAATTAAAAAATAGAAAGTGAGATTTAAATGTGCATTTAATCTCAGCCATTGATCTAAATCTATTTCAGCCATTGGATTTAAGGATCACCCAAAAGTCACTTGGATCACCCAAAAGTCACTTGGAGTTCTATTAAGGGAGGAAGAGGAGGAAAAGATCACACATTCGATTCAATTCTTTCATGAATAGATTGAGAGAAGGAGAGCAAGAGAGCAAGGGAGATTTCTGGACAGTGAGCTGCGGAGTATCAGCAGCGGAGTTTCAGCAACAGAGTAACAACAGCGAAGTTTCAGCATGGCAGTTTTTCAGCAAGGCTGAGATAAGTTGTAAAAGTTTTCTTGCTGATTTTTGCTGAATATTTTCTTGCTGTAAAAAGGCTTTTTTCAGAAATAAAGAAGAGCTCTCAAACTGGTTT
>APFE030541570.1:100157-122916 GCA_000404065.3 Pinus taeda | reverse complement strand
TCACTTAAATAAAACCTCTTTTTTGAGCCTTCATAAATAGAAAGAGGGTTATGGACTAAATATAAAAAGAGGTTTTATTTATTTACCATACCTCCACTTTATTTATATTTTTATTTGTTTACAGTCTTGCATGTAT
The DNA here is from genome assembly GCA_000404065.3 of Pinus taeda. NCBI lineage: Eukaryota > Viridiplantae > Streptophyta > Pinopsida > Pinales > Pinaceae > Pinus > Pinus taeda. Next base: position 122,780 of record APFE030541570.1, on the reverse strand, counting down.
ATAAGGTGGCTTATGGAGTAAATATAAAAAATGTTTTATTTATTTACCATACCTCTCATTTATTTATATTTTTATTAATTTACCATACCTCTTTTATAGATATGGTATTTGGCCCATAGGATTCACTTAAATAAAACCTATTCTTGAAAATTACAGCGAATGGAAGGTTGTAACTCCTAATTTCAAGGGCTAAATTTACCTTTTTTACCCTCTCCCTTAAAATAAGGTGGGCTATTTGAGGCGATTTGTAAAAATGTACTATGATACAAAATATTCGCCCACTAAAAATTTAAAACCCCTTAATTTCACCTAAGGGCGAACATTTGCCCCTAAAATTTTCCATGATTGAGATACACTACCAGAAATATGAAATTGCATGATTATTTGAATGTTGATTAGGCAGGTAGTGTGGAGGATCACTGGAGCACTTTTTAGTGCTATTTCTCTTTGGATTCTGCTTCAATATAATGGATGAGCAAGAAGCAGAAGTCGGTTGCCATAAGCATCGCCAAGACCGGATACATATCTACGAGTATGATTTTGTATGAAGCTGCCTGGTTGGGGAAGCTCTTCAATGAGCTGTTTGAACACATACCATTGTGATTCTTTGTAACAACCAGAGGTGGGATTCAATTATTGAGTAATCACATATTCGTCGATTGCTTCAGCAGATAGACATCATTTGGGATATGGTAAGTCGATGAGAAATGAGGCTCCATCACATTAAAATGATGTATAGGTCGATACACCTTGTCAAAGCCCCGAGGAAAGATATAATTTGTGTTTTTCCCAAACGACTTGGAGTCGTTAAGAAACCCTTGTACAAGGTCTTTCATGTTGCATACATTGAGCTCTAGGAGCTCGGAGGGCTTGCGGTTCTTACTGGAGCAACATACGACCACAGGGTGAATCACCCTCCCTTGGTGGTGTGCACTGGAACAAGATGATTCACTCTCTTGTGGGACAAGATGATTTGCTCTCTTGTGGAACAGGATGATTCACTCTCATGTGTAGCAGGATTGATGTGTTCTCCTGTGAGGCCTGGATTGATGTATTCTCCATGGCGATTGTATAAATATTGATGTGTTCTCCTGTGAGGATAGGATTGATTAGTTCTCCTGTCGAGGCATCCTACCCATGTAGTCTGGGACTCATGGGAAGTACCTATCATCTGATCAATGAGCAGGGAAATGAGGATAGGGACCATAGTAGCACCGATGGGTGCATCGTTGTATCTACTGTACTCCCTACGCTAGGATGACCTCCAATGATCTGGGATCAATGATACTGGTCTGGGACCAGTGGTAGGAGTGGTACATTCTATGACACTGACTTCAGGTCGGTTGTTACTAGTCTGGGACCAATGGTACACACTCTGAGACTGACTTTGAATTAGTGGAGGATGTTACTGGTCTAGGACCAGTGGTAGGAGTTGTACATACTATGACACTGACTTCAGGTCAGTTGAGATTGGTCTGGGATCACTCGTACATACTCTGAGGCTGACTTTAAGTCAGTATGACACATCCTCGATCATTTCTTCTTCTTCATAATTCGGACAAAAGCAGAGCAGAACAGACCAGAGCAGTACATATTAGTATAGTGCAGAACAAGACAAAGTAGAATACGCATAATAGAGTAGAGCAAGACAAGGGTCAGGTTGTACAGTGCAGTGCATTTGATGGATGAATAGTAGCAACTGATAGATAGATTGCAGATGAAGTTATCCCTAGTTGAGAGGGAGTGTTAAATTTGGCAACTAGGGCCAAACTTCCTTTGGGTCATCTTATTCATGGATGATAATATTTCTATTAGATTCCTCTCATCAAGAGGTGTAGGATTGATCTAGAGATCATTCGATTCTGATAAGTATTTATGGAGATATGAATTTATTTTAATTATGGAATTATTATCAAGCTGACATACAACTCATGTAGGCTCAGAAGCCCAACAGTCGCATCTATTCAAACATCATCAGTTGTGTATAAATACAAGATGACTTTTCCTCATTTGCACTCACTCATCTCATCACATCTCTCTCTCTCTACTGCACAGAAAAGAGTCTCTTCTCTACTGCGCAGAAAAGGGTCTCTCTCTCACACATGTGGAAGGAAGCTGCTAAAACTGAAGCTGCAACTGTAGATCCAAACTTTGACCAGTGTGGACCATCAAACCTCCTCTTCTAAACTGCATTGTATGTTCATCTAAACCTCCTCTTAAGGCTGCAATTTTTGGTGGTGGAATCAAGCCGATGCGACGGTCAGTTTGTGAGATATCGATTACCCTAGTTTTGATGATGAAGCCGCTAATGCTGATGATGCTGATCTAGGGTTTTCTACTGCTAATATAAATAAAATTTATTGTACTCTTTCTCTCTGCTGAATTATTGAAGATAAAAGAAGATTTGATCAAAGGATTTCCCCACACATTGTGGGGTTTGTCCCTAGCTAGCCGCCACATCTTGTGTCTCTTGTATTGGCTTGTTTTCTGTCGATCGTTTAATGTTCTATCTACACTTTACTTTATGTACATGTGATTGCTAATCTGTGGAATATAATAAGAAAAAGAAGTAAACTGTTATAAGCAGAGAACATACCATAACTTAACAATATTTCAATAATTATAATTCTATTATTGACCTAAAGACGATTTGCACCTGGGATAGTTTGAAAATATATCTAAATAAGGGATATGAAATCATCCCAAATCACTTAGTGTGCAAACCTAGATGACTTATCTAGATATACATTGATGACTTGGGTTCAGGGTTCAAAAACTAGTCAGTGGTCACAGATAAGGCCAGGTTCAAGACCTGGGCTACTTTGAAAAAAGAGATACTCCTCGATGGCAACCCTTCCTCAAACATAACCTTTATTTGTAGTTTGGTTCATCTATGAAATTTTGTACCATAAACATATATTTTGGCCTTATGTATTTAATATACTAGGCTAGTTAAAACAGTGGAAACCAACAACCCTCACTTGAAGTTCAAAAGGCCTGCAAAGACAAATCATCCAAAGCCCTTAGCACAAATATCTAAGGTAGTCAGAAGAAAATAACATGTGGTCTGAAACTAGAGAAAACAAAAATGCCTGATAATGTTATTTTAGTGGCTTCCGCTATTGGATTTATCTATAGAGTAGGAAGGAGGGGAGTAAGTGCTTGCATCTCATCCCACAGATACTAATCTTTTAGCTTTGAGCTACATCGATCATTATATGAAAATCTTTGAGTGTTAACATCATTTTATAAGGATTGACAAGATAGAGGTAGGCCCTTCAATAGATTAAGTCGGTTGTGTGAAGTTATTTTCACTCAAATATTCTTCGTTGACCATGAAAAAGGATTAATGTCCAGGATCAGGGAGGTCAATGATCACTTCAACACTTTTAACTCTTAAATTTTCTAATTCACATCAACAAACCTGCACTCAAAGATTTTACCACATCTGAAAATGAAAGTATGAAAAAAAAACAATAAAAAAATTCAAAATTTTAAAAATTAAAAACATAGGATTATAGATCAGAAGCATATACACTGCATATAAGAACTTCATATCAATATGACAAGCGATGGAGTGTGGATCTGAGAAATACTAAATTTGCAAAAAAAAACAAGAAAGTTAAAATTTTGTGTATTGCAACATAGGTCTTTAATGCAACACAAATAGAAAACATCTTAGATGTATGACTCACCCAAATTGTAGATTTAAGTGCTCTAACTTGTTCATCTACATTATGTAATATCTAGGTAAGCCATGTTGTCTTTCTAGCTAAACTAAAAGGTAGTGAGGTCTCTTTTTATTTGCTTGAATATGACAGATATGAATCTGGTTTCTCTTTTAATTTTAGATCTAAATATGAAACGAAAATCTCTTTGCTTCTGTCCCTCCTTATGGCAGACTCTTGTAACCTTGAGGACTGCCCACCCTTGTCAAACTTCACGTCCCTACTCACCACTGTATTCCATTGTACATGAATGTATATCTACCACACTTTGCAAGTTTCAATAGATCCAACAAAGTTCCCATTGATACTTGAGGGCTCAAATTTAGTATGTTTCCAAATTCTCATCAAGAACATGAATATAAAGTGAACTAGTATATACATGGAAATGAGATACCTATGGCTTCTCACTAGTAAAGGATCCTCTAATGTTTTGTCCTTGAGGATCCTACATGGACATCAACCCAAGACGTAGACAACAATATCACATGTTTCTACCCAAATACATTAGACAAGTCCATGTCCATTTTCAAGAATCATGGCCTTTGCTGTCTCAATGATAGATATGTTGGTATGTTCAACAACCCCATTCTGTATTGGGTTCTATGGTATTGTAAACTCTTTCTTATTGTAGTCTGCTTTATTAGTGAACCAAATAGCCTTGTTCCTCTTCCCTATTTGATTTTCACCAAGGCTTTGAATTCAGTAATACTTCATCTTCAATTTTCATCAATAAATCCAAGTTTTTTGAGAAGAATCATCCATGAAAGAAACATAACATAGATTACATTCCAATGAAGAGGAAGACATGGCCCACATGCATATAAGTGTATCAACTCAATAATCTCTTTCGACCTCTACTAGTTGGATAAAAGGAGAGCTTAGAATGATTACATACTACACATCCTTTACACACTGATTTTCCCCATCTTGAAATCCAGCAATCCTCACACCACATCTTTCAAGTGAGAAAGATATCCATAGTGCAAGTGATCAAGACACTTGTTCCATAGCATGCATAATATTATTATGCACTAAGTCATGATGTTTTATGGTATTGACTAGGAGCCTATAAAGGCCTCCTTCACTCACTCCTCTGTCCAAAAGATGAGGAAGTTCTCGGTTGAAATCTTTTATAATGCATTGGTGATCATGAAACTCAACAATACACTTGATAATAAAATGGATAAAACAATTATTTCAATTATTTAACAAAATTACCTAACCAAAGTCCATTTGACCATGGTCTAACAACAAAAAGAATACTAGCAACAATGATAACGTGGGTTACTTTAACATAATAGATACTCCTCGATTGCAACACTTACCTAAAAATGTCCATCCAACCATGGTATAAAAAAAAATTGAACAGTAGTTGGAATGATGGCCTAATACTATTAGCAAATCAGCTAGGTTCATGACTTGTGTTACTTTGACACAACATATACTCCTCTATACCAGAACTTACTCAAATGCAATTTGTTTGTAGTGTGCATCATCTGTGAAGTTTTGTACCCTAAAGAGGAAAAGTATGCCTTATTTGTTTCATATACTAGGTTAATTAAAATATATAAAACAATTATTTTAATAATTTAACAAAATTACCTGTCAAGGTACTACCCAACTGTTGTCTAGTCACAAATTTGGACACAAGCAACAATGACAACCTGGGTTCAAAAGGTGGCAGAAGGTAAGGCCAATTTCAAAACATGGGTTCTTGTGATAGAATAAATACTCCTCAATGGAACTTACTCAGAGGTGTCGAGAAATGTAACAAGTATCGGTCTTCATAATTGTATTTGAGTCATGATGTAATGCATTTCTCAAAAGGAAAGAAAAACAATATTGTAAACAAAAAATTATTTAGGAGCATGGGTTTCATGCTTTGTTTATTTTGTTTCTAGGTCAAATCCTCCATTGAAGGCTTCTGCATTTTATGTCATGAATCTTAGTCCACCTCATCATGTAATGGACCCTTCTTGGGATTATTGTTTCAAAGAAGAAAAATATTTTTGTCATAACCATGTCTAGTCTCTCCTCCAGCAAGTTAGTTTTCCTTTCTACTTATCTCGGCCTAAAAAAGGAGCTTAAAACTACTATATATACCCATGCATTCAACCTATTGAGAAGGATATACAAATATGGCATTCGATTTGCAACTAGAAGTGAAAATGAAGTGTGAAATACATAAAGGAGAGTGTATCCTATGGAAAAAGGAAAAGGAATCCAAGCGAAGGAGATTAGGAGGTCTTAAATGTGTTATCCTATGCCACACGTGCAAGTTTAATGAACTGTTACAGGGCCGAAAGGTGCAGGCTTGAGTTAGGAGATAAAAAATTGTAGAAGAAGGAAGAGAGGGGTTAAAAGCCTAGTTGACATGATGTTTTTTCTTGTCTTGATATTTGAAATTTTGACTTGTTCATGGGAGGCTAACTTGGTGGATAAAAGGATATCTTGAGGTCTTGGTCTTGGTCTTGGTTTTCTCATTTGATTTGATTCTAAAGAAGAGAAGAAGAATTTATGGGTTTTCCCCTAGACAAGGAGTTTTGCCCTGACTGAGTGCCTACATCTTATGGTCTTTGTTGTGTTTGTGATATTCATTGTTTGTAATTTGTCATGATGATAAGAATATAATAATTAGAAAGAAGAACTAATAATAAACATCACAAGAAAGTGTAAAAAAAGAGAAATCACATTAATAAAACCCTTAACTATGTTGCCCTATGGATTTCTCGACATGGTATCAGATTTAAGGTCAAAAAGCATTAGCAACTAGAAGATCATTGTTGTTTAGAGGCATTTTAGGCCTGTTATAAAAGCCACAACCAATGTAATTTTTGAAGGAGAAGAGATCCCTGTGGAAAATATTGGATACCTGTGCATACACACACACACACACATATACACATATACATATATGTATGTGTATATGTGTGTGTGTGTGTGTGTGTGTATCTATATATATATAAGCTGACTCTGAAATCTAATTCTTGGAGGAAGAATATATCAGTCTCTGATCAAGTTCAAGAAAATTTTGGCAAAAGAACCAGCATTATTGTCAAAGACAGTGAAGAAAGAATTCATTCCATATTCTATCATAGAAGAAAGCAAGATCTCGTTGAGTAAGCTTAGTATATTTGTCTCAAAGAAGGAAACAATATACAATAGTGCAAAGAACTTGTTTAGTTTGTCTTGCACCAGTTTGTGGAGGAAGCATTGAAGATCCTATCAGAATCAAGTAAATATTAATTTTTGTTCTTTATGTTTCAATCACCTAACAATATAACTTCAATTTGCAAGGAAAGCATCAAGTTTAATGGAACATAAAAATGTTCAATCATAAAAGACAGAGGTATGTAATCTTGAGGTATGTATAGCTTCTATTACAAAATATTTTAGGGTTTAATTTCCTACATGATTCTAGGGTTTCCTACATGAACATGTATAGCCACAATTGCATGAGAACAAGTTTCTCGCTTACAAATTAATATTTTCCATTGTCTTCATTTGGAGATCAATATTTGGAAAAGGCCTTGGCACCTAGAATTAGGGTTTTGATAAGATTTTTGGAGTTCCCCATTACTTAGAATTCATCAAACTGTGTCAATTCCATTCTATGTAGATAAAAAATTCAAGAAGATACCTATGTAAATCTTACCAATCTAGGTAGACAAGCTTGCTAAACATAGAAATGCAGAAAAAAAAACATGTTCAACCTCCATGATTGGTGTCATGATTTATCACCCAAATTTATCTTGAAAGTACCATTAAACCTAAATACCCAGTTCTTGTACCAAATCGCAGAAGCCACAAACATGCATTTCTCTTAGCTTTGACAAAAAAAATTAGATGTGGAATAACTTTGATTTTAAGAGCTAAATTATGTTTGCAAAAACTTACAGTTCTCTGTGAGGTTGATGCTGCCTTACTATTTAATTGCATGCTTTATGTTGCAAGAACAACAACAACAAAATCACCAATTGTGGCCTAATAAAAATATATCATTAAATCTATACCACCAAATGGATTTCCGACCCAAAACTTAATGGTTCTAATGAAAATAAGTTGACATGGCCTTGAGGCCTAACACTTTGGAATGAAACTTACTTTGTTCCACCATTCACTACATCAAATAGATCCATAGACCTATAATATTGAGCCCCCGCTCAGAAAAACTAACTCTCGAAAGACGATTAGAAAAAGATAAAAAAAAATATATCAAAGGACAAGAACACTAAGTCTTTCCAAGATAGAAGAGAGACTCCCATATACACTTCTTCTAAAAATAGTAATCTCAACTCTAATCTTGCAACAAGAGAGTAATTGTCCCCTCTTAAATAATCAAATCACTTCACTACCCTGTAATTTAAATGTTCTTGGACCACCAAAATGCCTTTAACGCCTAAAAATTACTAAAATAACAACTTTGGAAGCATTAAAATACTGAAACCTTCTAGCATTTCTCATAATATCAAGCTTAGATAAGAATATATGAACAACATCTAAAAACACACACTAAACATTTTGCTATTTCCTTCTAGAAACCCACTGAAAAACCATACTAGAAAAAAATGAATGTTCATCAGCAAACACATCTTTGAAAAGTAGTAGGATAACATATCCACTAAAACAACAATGAAAAGACACCTCCTATACATATCATTGATAAACTACTCTAGATGATGAAGGAAGATTTAAGATTATTTTTTATATTTGCACCATACATTATCCATCCATATAGGAAAATTTACTCAAGAAACAACTGGACCCCTCCTCAATAATTCCTAAACATAATTCAAGCCCAGTCCCATTGGACCATCCATATGTGAATGAAAGATGCATATTTCAATTACAACCTATTATTTCCCAGTAAAATTTGAATCTCAGTAATCTGACACGTGCACTCTAGAAGCAAACCAAAAAATCACTAGAAACCTTAACCCTTTAGACAATTTATGTTGATTTCTGAAGCGTAGTAAATTCCAGTGATAAGGGTAATGAGCATTTGGTTTTGTTCCTGATTTATGATTCATATGTTACACTAGGAAAGAATGGCAAAGTAAATGAATGGTAAAGTGATTTGTGCTTCCTATGTTACACCAAGAATGAATCACAAAGTGATCATAAGCAGAGTGGGTGTCATCCTTACTACTGAAACAATTATTTAGTATAAATTTCCCACAATGTTATTAGGGTCTACAATCAAATATATTGTCAAGAAAGTCAAATAATATTTAAAAATTAAAACACCTTTTAATTCTCTGTAGACAAAAAAATACTACTTTAAGACCTTTTAATTCCCTGTATGAAAATAATTACTAGTGTAAGTCCCTGATTGATTCACACTTGTCTATTTTGATTTAGGAATTAATATAACAAAATCCATTTTCTCACCAATAATGGCATAAAAAAATGACTAAAATTTTTAGTCATTCTATTCAATACAATTTAAGAAGCTATAGATATTTTTAGCTATTATGTTCAATACAATTTAAGAAACAAAAAATGAATGTAAGGTGATTGGTTCTAGTTAGCATTTCCATTGATGTCCAAGGTGTTGATCCTGTGGAACCTCAGAACATTTTACAGGTGACAGAGGTATATGGGACAAACATTATATATTTTTTTACTACCCATCATCACTGAAATCGCGCAGGGGAAATGAAGAACTTAAGAAACTAGTCCCATGTATCTAAGTTTATGGTGGAGCAAAAGATCATGTCAAAGGTTGTACTGTTGAATTAGAGCACAGTGATGAACTATATTTGGGCAAGACAATGACTATCAAGGCCTTGCCCACAGAATGTTCATTACTGGTTGTGGAAAAAAAAATTAAGGCTTAGTAGAGGCAAAATATTGGCCTCGTTCAAATCAAGTTTTCTATGGACATGAGTATGTGGTGAAGAATGTTTAGTGCATAATGAATGTTGAACAAAAAAATGAAATGATCAAGCAAAAACTTAACTAGATTGAGCGATAGTTGAAGGAGAACAAGCCCACTATACCATTGACCATTCAAAATCAGAGATTTCTTCCTCTACTTATCCATAGCCAAGCCTCAAGAATATTTCCTAGTTTAACATTAATAAGTTGTGGGGCCTAATATGTAATAATCGTTTGGGTACATATGCAAGTTTTTGAAGTCACTCCAGACTTCTGGGTACATAGAAATGACAAGCTTGCTTAGTTTGGGCTCAAGACGAGTCATATTTTTTTGTTGTCATTGAGAATCAATCTGATTGCCTTACATCAAGATGAATTATGATGAAAAATAAAATAATACTAGGATAGAGCGACGAGTGAGATTTTAATAGCAAGTATACAGGTTTTGAAATTCCAATTTGAAATGAATAGTAAACAAACTTGGTTCCATGATATTGGAGACTAGCAAACTCACTGGTTCTGTCAAGAAACAATATATAGGCATGGTCAGTATGTTTGGCTCGAGACAAATGAAAGTGGAGAGTTTATTACAATAGACTATCTAATATCATCCTTGAAGGGAGCACTAAAGTTTGCAGTTGCACCAGCAATATCTACACACAATGCCCTCCCCTACCTTTATGGCTTCTTGTACATGGAGAATCGATAGTTTCATTATTTGCATCAGAAAAGGCAGTCTAGAGTTGTCCAAATCTGCCTAAAGTCTTGGTTTCAAATGGGGAAGGTGTTGCTTCAAGTCCTAATGGAATAGAAACAAATTTTCAAAAGTGAATATTCTAAAGCACCAAACCTTTTCAGAATGTCATTTTCTATAATCATGCTTGTTATTGACAGCTCACGCGTTATTTCTTCTACATCTAAAATCACACTTGGGAAAGACACCTATTCATTTTTGGTTGACTATGAAAATGAATACTTTGTACCTGCATATGAGTTAGGTCCAGTGTCTCTTGATCCTATCAAAGTTTCCAAGGTGTTTTCTTCTCAGTTAACAAAAAAAATATTTCTTCCTTTGTAGCCAATGTCAATGTGGGGAAGAAGTATCTATCAAGTGAGGAGAGCTTGAAATTGGTGGAAGCAACTCTTTCAGAGAAGTTTCCATCAAGTAAAGAGAAGAATCTATAAAAAACTACGATGGATTATTTGAAGGCCAAGTACAAAAATTTCATGTCAGGAAGGTTTCTTGATATGTCAGAGGAAATTTCATTATAATAATGTGTTGGACAATTACTCTTAAAGATTGTTGTTTGCATTCATATGTTTTTCCCTGATCTATGAACTCTGCAACGCTATCCAAATTTAGGATCCAAACAACCATTTGAAAGAAATGTTGAATAGGGTTTTTTTTATGAGTTGTACTACTTATGGGGAATTCACACGAAATATGGAGGAAGGTGAAAGGGTTTCTAAGGGAACGATAGTTAGCAATTATTGTAAAAAATGCTTTCTATAGTGTATCATACACCATCACTGCTATGAGTAATACTTACATAGTTCTTTCTTTAGTTCAAACTACAAAATGTTGGAAAATACTTGTCTCCGGACATATCACAATCAGTTTGGTGCTCTACGGATCATACAAAATATTGTTGCAAAATTTCAAGTTTTTATAATGTTACCAAAATAAAGGGGATGAAAAATGATCACTAAATATGATTTCATATAAGCTTTGTAGCTACATATGTTGTAGATCCTACCATATTATGCTCTGATTGTGAATTACATATTTCCATTGACATTGCATACTGCAAGAATTCAATGAAAACTATGTTGTCACCACCATTAAAAAAATGTTTGCTGAGAAAATTTATCTTGGAATCAACCCATTCACTAAGAGACAACAGAGTTTTTTGATAAAGTGTTTGGCGCAAAGAAATATAATCACAAACCCTATTATGATTATCTCAACACATTTCTTTGCCAACAGAGATAAAACAACCAAAAATAAAAGTACAGTTGTGCTTAGGATCACGCACACAATCATTTACAAAAATTTTAGACTCTAGGCTAAAAATAATTTTGCACTCACCATTACAAATGAATAAAACATAGTAAGAAATTGTATCTAATCATGATCTTGTAGGTTTTTCCTTACTTCAACTTCACAAGTCATCAAAAGGTTTCCAAGATGTTGTTAGTGGGAGAGAGAACTTCCCAAGGTGGGAAAGGTTTTCAACTGACTGCATATAGGAAGAGATCTGAAGAGGAAACATAAAAGGGAGATTGATTATGATAGAGGAATACGAGAACTATGGTCTGGCATGAAAGGGTAGCAAGGCTAAGGGAAAGAAGGGCTAAGGAGAGGCTTGGTCTAATGAGAAGGGAAAGAATAAGGATCAAAGTAAGATCAAGTGCTTCCATTGCCATGATTTTGGGCATTATGCTTCTAAGTGTACTAGTAAGAAGAAGGGGGTCAAGAAGTATTATGTTGTTGCATCAATAGAGGTACATGACTTTTCTACCCAGTTTGAGAAGGATATCTCATTGATGGCTTGCATGGAAATCTCAATAGATAATAGTATGTGGTATATTGATTAAGGAGCTTCCTTCCATGTGACCGGTAATAGGAAGAGTTTCAACCACCTGAATGAGAAGGAAATACAAGTTCAAATTGAGCTAGGATATGATGGTCAGTATGTAGCTAGAGGAGTTGGTACTGTCAACTTTCAGAGGGAGTTAGGCAATTCCCTTCACCTCAGAGATGTTATTTATGTTCCAGGATTGAGGCAGAATCTTGTTTCGGTAGCCACCCTTGAGGACAATTGATATTATGTCATCTTCAACAGAGGTAAGGTGTACCTCCAACACATAGCTTTTGGATGTAAGAAGAAGATAGGTTTGAGGGTGAAGACTATCTAAAAGTTGTAGGTAGAGATAGGTGCAACCTTGAGCAACAAGGCAGGTAGTGCATAGAGTAGAGAAGTGACGGTTGAGCTAGAGCTCTCAAGATGGAGCCTTGACCAGTTTCTTAGTTTCAATCTAAGCTAATTGGAAATTGGTCTGACCAACAGGATGATGATGAGGAGGACCATAACCTAGGGTGAGTAGAGGTAGTAACTAGATAAGAGACTTCTAGTATTGGGAGAGTTGAGCCAAGTGGGCAGAGGATTTGGTTAAGGGAGATCATAAGAGATTTGAGCCTCCCAAAATCAAGAAGCAGCGACAGGGATACATAGGGTATATGGAATTTATGACTACAATGGGGGACTCGTAGAGCATGGTGGGAAAGAACAGGTCTTGAAAGCAGGTTCCACAAAATAAAGCAGGGAAGTATTCTATTTTAGAGGAAGCAACTGCAGTAGCGGAGAACTTGGTAGAGTTGAAGATAGATCTAGGTGGACTAGGTTCTTCCAAGAACACCTTCCTCGCCAAGAGGGAGTGTTGAAAATATTAGTGAGAAAAGGGTTCCTTTATTTTTTCCTTAATCATAGGAGCAAGAACATGTTCCTTCTTGTGCATGACCCGAGTTCCTAAAAATTAGGATATTCCCTATAAATTAGGAAAAGATCCTATAATTTAGGAATCACTTGCTAAAAATTAGGACGAGTTAGGTGGAAGTTAACTGATTTGTTGAAATTGAAGGTTGAGTTCTTGATTTTCTAGTGTGAGTTAGTTGAGGAAAAACATGAGTGATTGAGTTTCAAGTGGTTGGCTTGAAATATGATGCGTTGCATGGCCAATTAACTCATGTTGTCTCAATCAATCACAAAGCATTCCTTAATTAGAAAACTCACTCATTTTAATCATTTCTATTTCCTTTAAAAGAAGGAACGAAGGCACAAGTTTAATCATTTTTTTGGTGAGCATGCATTGGTGAGACCAAGCAATCGGAAGCACAAGTTTGTGAGTGGAGCTTGTGAGAGGAAGAGTGTTCAAGAGAAGCTTGTGCACAGGTTGGTAGAGGGAAGCAAAGATCAAAAATCTTACAAGGGTTTCAAAGATCAAGCATGAAAGGCAAGTGTGTCTTTCAGATTGAAACAACATTATTTTGTAAGAAAACAAATGCTCAGTTTTTTCTATCAATAAAATTCTCATCAAGCAGAGGATTTTTCCCAGTTGGGTTCCCTATTAAAAGAAAAAATATTGTGTGACTATGTTTTATTTTTCTGCTACAAATTGAGTAGATATTTTTTGTTTTATTTATTTATTTTATATTTTGTTTTATTTATTTATTTTATATTTTTTGTTTTATTTATTTATTGTTTTATTTATTTATTTTTTATTGTTATTATTGTTTTTGTTTTTTTGTTTTTTTGTTTTTTTTTTGTTTTTTTGTTTTTTTCTTTTTGTTTTTTTTTGGTTTTTTGTTTTTGTTTTTGTTTTTGTTTTTGTTTTTGTTTTTGTTTTTTGTTTTTTTTTGTTTTTGTTTTTTGTTCTTTTTTTTTGTTTTTTTTGTTTGTTTGTTTGTTTTGTTTTTTTTTTTTCTTCAAATTATTCTTATTAGCAGATCATAATTTCATGGAAATTCTATAGGGTAATGTTATTTTAATGACAAATGAAGATAGAATAGGGTCTCAATCCTGCAAAATATGCTATAATATCTTTAGTAGGTACAATATAATGGGTTTTGTTTATAAGTTTTAGGCCTTTTATTTGGACAATATTATTAATGTTATGCCTTTGGTCTAGTTTCCCTTGTGACAGGAAAGTAAGCATAACAAGACTGTCTGATGTTACTCATTTTGATAAGATCTAATACAAATTTTCTACCTATTTACACAAATTATACAAAAATAAAAAATAATTTTGTAGATGATGTCAATTTGACAAAAAACTTTAAACTTTCCTCAAAACTCATTTGGGCCATCCCCATCTCACAGAAATTTGCAACATAGATATCTTTATTTCTTTCACAACTCTCATGGTGATGCTTTAACGATCCCAACATCCACTCATTAGCCATTTATGCTCAGTAGTGAACATTTTTTTCCAAGTTACAAAATCTGGGAAAAACTTACTCTCCCTCATTTTAAGGATGGTTAAACCCTAAAATATTTAGGGTGTAGGGTCAGTTAACAAAAAAATTCAAAGTTGTTACAACAATTTATTTAATATGATCTCAATCTATCACTTGTGGGAGTTGAACCTGGCTGAGGAGGATAACAGTCATTCCTACTCACTGCCCGAGATAAACACAATTAACCACAGCCAATAGTGAATATATGTTTAGATTAAATTAGATTTCCTTTGTAATAGGTCGTGTTTTACATTCCTTCTTGAATCCCTTTAACACTGCCCTTCTTTGTTCTTGTAGAATAATATTTAATACAACTTCTATTCCATTCAATCATTTCACAATTACTCGATTTATCTTTGCATAATTGTTCTTGAAATTTTAAATTGTTCTATTTGAAAGGAAACCAATGAGTCCTCTTGTATTCTAGAGAATTTTCCCTTTGACTTATCAAGATTTTTCAATTTTATATGACTTCAAACATGTATAAGTAAGGTTCTACTCAATATTTCATAGATCCGATTTTAAAATAAATCTATGCTTCTAATAGCCATAAAAAAAAACCTAGACCCTAGATACCAATTCATTTTATTTAGATTGTCGAAGCTTCATATCATAAGGATGAAGGGCTACTTGCTTGCAAATAATCCAAGTGCTAAAATAAGCCAAGCTCTTCTATTTTCTAACCCCTAATTCACTCCCGTGATAAATATTCCCTTCAGGAGTATAAAATTTAGGTGAGCGAATTCCCATGATCCTTAAATATTCACTTGGTATACACTATTTATGGACTATGTGTTATACACATTTTTGGGCACTTCAACCCCAATCATAAATGTCCATAAACTAAGGGCTCTTAAGTCCCTAAAAGTGTTTCTTCACTACCTAAAGAAGCAAGGTCAACTGATTACATCATCTCCCATAAGTTCTCCACTGAAAACTGCTCATAAATGGTCAAAACTGGACCATACTAAAAGCTCAATGCAAGGGGTGGGATGCATATCACCTTCCCAGTGTACAGGGTGTGATGCATACTGATTTTCTCCTCTGTAGGGAGTGATGGTCAGGAATGGACAAATGGCAGGGACAAAAATGCGAGGTGGAAGATCATGGAATCTTCCAAAAGCTTCCCCTCTGACACTTGCCACTCCATTTTTGACCAGGGATGAGTAAAAGATCATCATTCTCCAAGTGGAAGCAAGAACTATCAGAGAGAGGACACTAATCAAGATCCCAGAAGATGACTCACCTCTCTGTAATCATCTATATATGGATCCCTCATCACAGAGATCCAGAGGCCTGGAATTTTGTATCTTATAGAGAAGTGTTGTTGGTATTTTTGGTGTAACATTCACACAGTGTTGGGTGATCTAGCTTTGCTTGAGGTGAAGAAGGGCTTCCTAGCTGGAGGATGATGCTAGGTCAAGAGCACATGGTTGTAATCCTCTTGCCTACTTTTTATCTGAATAAAGCTATTCTTGTTTCCTTCCATATTCTTGTGTACTTGTTTATATATGCATGTATATGGTTAATACACATCTGATCTTGTATTATTTATGAATTTAGATCCTTGTTTCTTGCATAGTAGTATATTTCTGTGATTCCACAGGTCCTTTGAAGTTGGGCAGATAAAGAAGAAGCGGCGAAACTCTATCAAGAAGGAGAGGAAATCAAACGCAAGACTCAGGTTGTCCCTCTTGATTCTCCTCTCGTCTATTTTCATAAAAGGAAGCAATAGTAGACTTTGATTGTTTTTTTCTAAGATAGCCACTCATCTTAGTGGGAATAGCAACATCCAAGTGGACACTATTCCCGAATAACAAAATGGCGACTCCACTGGGGAGTGAGTAGATTACTTGTTAGCCTATCTATCCTTGTTTCTTTTATAAACATACAGACGGAACCTGAAGTCAAGCCAACTAGCCTTCGAACTGCATTTGTCATACATGCAAAGTAGATCAATGTTGCTTCAATCTATCTCCATGTTTTGTTTATGAATTAAAGAATAGATCTGCAAGTAATCTAATTTCCCTGAGTGGTGGCTCTAGTAACCTCTTAGATCACCCCTATGTTTTACATACACTGATCTTTACTTATTCAGCCTAAACACCTGAACTAGATTGAAAACTGTGAGTGAAATCGCATTCAAAGTCTCGCACTGCTACCATCGCACCCTGCCTTCAAGGAAGTCTATATGCATCGCACTTCCCTAGTGCAGTAGGTGCGCTGCATACTAAGTTCAATGTGTAATAGGTGCGATGGTCAGGGAGGGTTAACTTTACCCTCCGAATGTGGATTTTTCTCACTGTTTTCAGTCTTATTCAAGAGTTTTGCTGTCTGTAGTCAGTGTACTTCTATGAAAACCCCCTTCTCTTGCATTATTACGCCTCCTTAGTGCAAAGAACTATAACAAATTTTATGTATTGTGCGTCGTTTTTAGTTCTCTTTTGCACAAAGTAGCATAGTCGAACTGTTGCCTCTAGATCTGAAAGTGTCGTAGCTGTCGTTTTCAGTTTTAGAAAGCAATTCCATTGTTATGGATAGTTGATTATACAGCTACTGTTGCATAGGATTTGAATTATTAGTTTTAAAGTGTCGAAAAGCAATTTCCATTTCAAAATTACAAAGTGTCTCTCTTGCTTTCACTTAGTTTTGAAAAAGAATTTTGTTGAGTACTGTCGCTTTAAAAGTAATTTAGTTTTGCACTTAGCTTTCTTAACGTCATTCACACATTAAGAGAGCTGAAAAAAATACATGCATCTGCATTTGCATTTTTGATTGCTTGGCTTGATTTAGGACTATGCATTTAGCGTGTGCTCTATGCTCTGTGAAGAAAAGATTCTTGACTTTCTTCCCTTTAGTAGCTAGGATTTTCATTGCTGAAAGAAGATAAACGTTTGTTTATCATCTTAGACTGCATTTTAGGAATTATATATGCATCACGTGGTGAACCTAAAAGGAAAACTTTTAAGCAAGATCAACTTAAAATAAATCCAATGAATCTAACAACGCTTTGGAACTTAATGCAAAACATCTAGAGGTCTAGGCTAGAGACATATTTCGGTGTCGTAAAACCTGGTAACTGTTTCTTTTAGTGTTGTTTGGGTGATTCCTCCACTCTGAGACGACAAGTGCCAGTACGAACTTGTGCTCCCACGTACCATCACGTATATATTGGGAGACCACAATAGGTTGCATCCTTTATCCTTAGGAAGCTGTGTTTGTCGCCCTATCGATCGCAATGCATTGAACACAACATTCAGGAAGATTGACTGCCGTACCGTAAAAAGTATTATGTAGTTTTGCGATTGGTTTGGTAATCCTCTCTGCCTAGATCTCCAGAGAAGTCCATTTTGCTCCTTTTCAGACTCCTTAAAGGAAAAGGTCCTCTGAGCACTTGTCATTTCAGGCTCAATAAAAATCGAAGGCGACTAGAGTCACCTTTTGTTTTTTCTCGACTCTTAAAAATTGAAAAAACAAGTTGTGTCAAAGCGTATAAAATTTATTTTAATCGAAATAACGTCACTGTTCCCTCGTTGGTCTTAGAAATTAGTCTCCCTTCATCACAAGTTCCTGTAGAATCGCTAGGAAATATTTTGGATAGACTAAATATGTCTGAACAACCGTCAACATCCAGGACTGTGTCATCTGATGCAGCAGCAGCAGAACCTCCTGCTGCTACTCCAACGATGTTCCCTGGTGTACCATCTGTCCTGACAAGTTATCAACAACAAGCCGGAGTCCAATCAGGGACTGTTTCGACGACATGGTCAGTTCCTATTTCTTCATCCGGATTCTCATCTGGTATTTCTAATGTTGAAACTCAACAAATTGATCCAATGTGTCTTCAAAGGCCAATCTACCCTTTAAGTAATGGATTGCCACCATATGGGGGGAAGTATGCCTTTTCATTGTTCCCTCCTGGAGAACAACCATATGGGAGTTTACAACAAAGTTCAGGTCAAAATGGAATTACATCCAGTGGTTGGGTACCAATACTACCTCAGCAACCAAGGGCTGTATATTCAATACAACCAGTCCACCCTGTGTAAAATATTCCCACTATACCTGCTATGGTGACTGCATCACATGTACAAGCGTTACCTATTGTATGTCAACCCCAATTTTCTCAGGTTTCAATTCAACAGCCTCTTGTCTCAGCGATTCAATCACAACCTCAAGTTAGTGCCTCCTTATCTGGAGTGACTCAAGCTCAAACAGGTACTATGACTCCTCATCTTGGTCAATCATCCAGTATTGGACAACAACAAATGGTCCAACAACCATGGCTGGTTCAAAACCAACAACTGCAATTCCAGCAATCATATCAGGGACCTGAGCAATAGGTCTTTGTAAGTAATGGGCAACCGCATTTCCAAAGTGGTTATCAACAACCATACTGTAATGGTTATGCCCATCAACCTTATCAAAGTTACCAGCACCAAATACATTATGCTAGTATGCAAAGACCCACTGCTCAGGCAATTCCATCTTATCCTGGGTATGCTTCACCTAACCTAAATCAACAGTTGACCTTTGTAGCAACTCTAGAATTACCAGATCTAAACCAGTTGAAGAATGATCCAATTACTTATGCCCCTTGGTGGCTGGCGATTCCTCATAAACTTCCGTCAAATATTCCTAAATTTAATGGAAATCCGGGTGAAGACCCATCGAATCATGTGATGACCTTTCATCTCTGGTGTTCATCAAACACTCTCAACGATGATTCGATCAGGCTTCGCCTTTTACAACGAACGTTAACTGGTATGGCAGCAAAATGGTATATCGAATTACCTAGAGCTTCGTTTAATAACTTCAGTACCCTAGCCACAACCTTTTTAACCCATTTTCAGTTACCCATAAGGTACGAAACGAGAACAGAGCTTCTTACCAATTTCAAACAAATGACAACCACTCACACATCCAATCATATTCATGACTAGCGACGTTGTCGTAGAATGATAAAAACATATGTTCTTGATCAGCTGTTGGCTGAATGGTTTATTAAGTCATTATTACCTTCTATTACAGAAGATGTGGCAAAGGGAGGAGTCGTCACTGAAGAGAAAGTTATTGCTCGTGCACAATATCTAGACTTGATCTATACTCAATTTGGCACTCTCTACGAAAAAACCCCTGATGCTCCTAGGCTGGATTTTTCTGTTCCTCCCCCTCCTAAATCAAACAAAGACTCTCATGCTGACAATGGCGTGATAGGTACGATTAGCACGGAAACCATAAAGGCTATGTCAAAGAAAGGTCGTATGTTTTCTAGTCAAAACACAAATGACAAACTTCTTGCCTCGGAGGTTAATGCCGTGTCGACTGACAAAGGCAAAGAACCAAAGCAACCAGGAGGCAAGAAGAAAAAGAAAGGGAAAAAGAAGAAAAAAGAGGAGTCATCTCCTAAAAAATCTTCTACAAAACCTTCTGGGCAAAGGAAACCTCCTTCAGGGTGTCAGATATGCGATGAGGATCATTGGACAAGAGATTGGCTATATAAAGCTGAGCTTAAAAAATTATTCAAGAATTCAAAAACCTCAACGGTGTTGGCTGATCCGTTTCCAAACCAGGAACAAATCTTCTTGCTAGCGACAATGCTTCCCCGTCTTGAGTGCTTATGTTGTCCATTTTGAAACAAAAAAATGATGCTTTGATATCGACAAGGAATAAAAATTATGGAAATCCACAGGTGTCGAACAACAAGGCTACAAATCAACCTAGTAGTTCGACAACAACTTTGGCCGAAGTTGTGCCTCCCATCATTCTTGAGCTAACGATAAAGCCACCAAAGGGAGTAGTACACAAATCGACATTTAATCCTCGTGCCAGAGCAGCACAACATTATTATATAGTGGAGGATCTGGCCTAATCGTCGTCCACTATGTCGACACTTGCGGTACTACAAAATTGCCTCTCCCAAAAGCAGGCTTTATTATCAGCGATAGGTGGGATTGACCCAGCAGATTCCAATCTTGTGGCCTTTGATCACAAAGGATATGACCCTTAGTTACCATCTCAACTAGATTTCCTTATTTAAGTGAAAGCCCTCAACAAAACTGTTCATCGAACAATTATTGATGAGTGGGCATCTACATGTATTATGTTAATGAGTTGCTAGAAAAATTTAGGCTCACCACCCTTGTCGCAATCGTCAACGACGTTAAAAGCATTTGATGGGCGAACATACACTCCATATGGGATTTTAAGTAACTTGCAAGTCGAACTGGGGGGAAAAATAGTAGAAATTGATGTTAAAGTTATTGACGGAAACCTCGATTACAACATCCTATTAGGAAGGCCTTGGATATATGCTATGGCTATCGTTGTGTCGACGTACTTCAGAAAGATTGCATTTCCCTTGCAAGGAGGAATCACAATCGTCGACCAACAAACATTTCTCCCCAACAGTTCACAAGTTACGGGAAGCGTTCCGATGATCCATGGAAGCTCTTAGTCACTTAAAAATATCGAAGTAGGTCTCCTAAAAGACCCTTCCTTAATGGGGACTTTTTCCCTTCTACCTCCAAGTAAGCTGGAAGAAGTGGCCAAAGTGGAAACCTGTCCCATGAGATCTTCTACATCAACAAAAATGAAGAAGAACTCAGAACATTTTGATAGTATGGATCATTGCAAGGCATTTCCTCCAAGCCCTACCATAGCTACATCATCTGATGATCAATTCAGTGATGTTGTACATTATGTATTGGGGGCATTGGAACCAGATCTTTCCTTCATGACCCCTTATGAGTTGTGATCAAAGGTCGCCATGAGGATAGTTCTTTTACTGTGTCAACATCTATAAAAAATGAAACAACTCCCTTTCCATATCGAGTCTTTCAAAGATCTCGAAGGTAAACCTTCATTCCAACCATCGAGTTGAATGCAATGAAGCTTGGTGGGCATGCACCTTGATTTGCGTTATTATGCTGGGGGCATGCAAACTTATCACGAGCAATGTTGTCGCAGAGTTCAAGCTCGTTAAAAAATAAACTCTCCACGAGCAGTTTTAGCGCATAGTTCAAGATCGTTAAAAAATAAACATAAGTCATGAGCAAATGTTTCCCCCAGCGTTTAAGCTCATCAAAAACTGAACCGGTAAATAACCATTGTGAATGCCTTATCGCCAGCTTTTGAGCCTTGGTCGTGTTCTCGCCATCACCTCCACTCTGTTTTAGCTGATCATTCACCCCCATATGATTGTTTACCCCTTTTAGGAACATATGCGAAGAGTGATTCTATTAGCCATCCTTGTGACACTGCCGTGATTGGAAAATTCCAAATCTTACTTGGAATCAGCTGCTACCCGAAACCACCACTCGTTCCTCGAAAACAAGTCTTCTTTAAGCTCTTTTCACCTGACTCGTAAAATATGAAAAGATTTCCGAGCGATTGGCCTCTCTGGATCATTAAAAGGCATCAAAATTGATATCCCTCCTCTAGATTTTAATCTTTTTGGACCTGAGGGATTATTACACAAAAATATAGAGCGCTTGTCTTGTTCAGCTCGTTAAAACTATCGAAAATTCATCCCTTTTGTATTATTTTATGCTTTTTTGGACTTAAGGGATTATACAACGAAAAAGAATCTTTGGATTCTTCTTTCTATTTCTTTCAGACTCTCTAAAATTAAAAGAGACCGAGTTATCTTTGTCTTTAAACTCGTTAAAACCTAATAGCGACAAACTCGTCCAAATGGACGAGAATGAGTTTCACTGTAGCTAAGATCGCTAAAATATAGCGACAGGTTTGCCCGAAGGGCGGATTATAGAACACGCATATGTTATCCTCCTCAAGATTGACAAAAATAAAGAGGTACTGGTCAGCAATGACTGGGGAAAATTGGGAAGAAAACTTGAAGAAACTTTATTGGTAGCAAGTCAACTCTTGAACATGACACTTTCCTTCTGCAGTCCCATGTTGGGTTGGGTTGTTCCGTTCATTGGTCCTTCACCTGGTCCGTCCAACCATCCATCTTTGGGGTTACACGCTACCAAT
>APFE030541570.1:75946-100110 GCA_000404065.3 Pinus taeda | reverse complement strand
AACTGTTATAGACATTTTTGGGAACTTCAACCCCAATCATAAATGTCCATAAACTGAGGGCTCTTAAGTCCCTAAAAGTGTTGCTTCACTGCCTAAAGGAGCAAGGTCAACTGATTACATCATCTCCCAAAATTTCTCCACTGAAAACTGCTCATAAATGGTCAAAACTGGACCATACTGAAAGCTCAATGCAGGGGGTGCGATGCATATCACCTTCCTAGTGTACAGGGTGTGATGCATACTGATTTGCTCCTCTGTAGGGTGCGATGGTCGGGAATGGACAAATGGAAGGGACAAAAATGCGAGGTAGAAGATCATGGAATCTTCCATAAGCTTCCCCTCTGACACTTGCCACTCCATTTTCGACCAGGGATGAGTAAGAGATCATCATTCTCCAAGTGGAAGCAGGAACTATTAGAGAGAAGACACTAATCAAGATCCCGAAAGATGACTCACCTCTCTGTAATCATCTATATATGGATCCCTCATCACAGAGATCCAGAGGCTGGAATTTTGTATCTTATAGAGAAGTGTTGTTGGTATTCTGGTGTACATTCACAGTGTTGGGTGATCTAGATTTGCTTGAGGTGAAGAAGGGCTTCCTAGCTGGAGGATGATGCTGGGTCAGAGCACATGGTTGTAATCCTCTTGCTGCATTTTATCTGAATAAAGCTATTCTCGTTTCCTTCCATATTCTTGTGTACTTTTTTATATATGCATGTATATGGTTAATACACATCTGATCCTATATTATTTATGAATGTAGATCCTTGTTTCTTGCATAGTAGTATATTGTTGTGATTCCACAGGTCCTTTGAAGTTGGGCAAATAAAGAAGAAGTGGCAAAACTCTATCAAGAAGGAGAGGAAATCAAACGCAAGACTCAGGTCGGCCCTCTTGATTCTCCTCTCATCTATTTTCATAAAAGGAAGCAATAGTAGACTTTGATTGTTTGTTTCTAAGATAGCCACCCATCTTAGTGGGAATAGTAGCATCCGAGTGGACACTATTCCTGGATAACACTATGTACCAAAGAAGATTTGCAGTAATCAATAAGTCACTACCTTGTTGTTGCCTTTAGCAATTTTACAAATTTGATCACAATTCCTGTTCATCGGTTCATGATTTTTTTTAATTGTCATTTTCCATAAAGAAATTTTAGAGCACATATTGATTGTGTAGTGCATCGAAGTTCAATGAAGATCGATGATGGTGAAAATTTTGATATGACAAACCTGTGTGCAAGGAAAAAAAGGCAAGCTGGAAGGGTAATTCTTACAAAGTCATGCACTTGAAACTCCAATCGAATGTGCATGCGCATAAAGAGTTGCCAAAGTATAATTCATTGAAATGACTGAGGAGAGCATGGATGTCTAGGTTGGGATCTAGAAGATCTTCCTCCACTTTTCCAACCTACCTCCATCCCCAGTCTTCATGTTCCTCTTTTTTTAATTTCTTCAGTCATTTCATTTGATGTGTCTTGTACTGAGTTTGATTTTCCCTTGATGTTCCTCATTTCGTGCGATCTAATTTTTTCAATATTGATACATCTCATGTATCTTGTACTGAGTTTTATTTTCCCTCATTGTTCCTCATTTCACACAATCTGACTTTTTCAATATTGATGCATCTCCTCGCACCAAGTGGTATTTAGTGGTGCATATATCATAATCCTAGGTCCAACCAATGTAAAAAATATACAATAATGCATAAGGGATATAAAAATACTAGTAAGAGCAGAAAATATACAATAATGCATAATAGAAAGAAGGTTTGTGATGAAAAATGGGAAGATTGTTTTTTTAATTTTTGGAATCAAGAAAATGTGAGTAATGCAATGATATAACTTAGAGATTTTGAATAGAATATAATTTTTGGAAAATTGATTTAAAGATAAATGCTAATAAGATTGATCCATGTTTTATTTTATATATATATATATATATATATAATATATATATATAATATAATATAATTAAATAATGAAGATAAGTGATTTCGTATAGCGTTAGAGTTGGATGTGGGGTACATATATTTTTTTTAATTAAGCAAGTATTTTAATAAAAAGAAAATCATGTCAACACGAGGGGAAAGTTCAGCTACTTGTACTAATTCCATTGGGAATTTCATTAGATATGTGTTAGCAAGTGCTTAGTTCAAATCCTACTATGCTCGATGTACTATTTTATGTCAATTATTTTACTAGGGATGTCATTCATGAATGTGGGGAAGCATCCATTGGGTTTCCTACCTATTTTTTCCTCGAAAAAATAAAAATGAAAAGGACAACATGTCTTTAGTCTTAATAATAAGCCAATATCTTAACATGTGAGGATCTCCAAATAAGAAATAATATCTACCACAAATATCGTAATAGATCGAACAAGAGACAATAAAATGTCATTCAACTTCAAGGATCCTATTCAATATCTTTCATATACATTGGTCATAAGTTATTGATGATCAATATCCATTCTCAATTTGCAAAAAAAAAACCTATATTGCACAAAATGAAAGTGAATGTTGTGAGAGTCACTCATGACAATTCAAGGTTTGTTATCATCACATTGAACTTGAGAGCACTAAGTTTGTGGGAAAAGAAGACCATTACTATAAATGCCAAGCGAAAGAGGCCCTTGAGAAAATCAAACACCCTAGTAATATTGATAGAGATAAAGGGTTGAAGATAATTAGGGTTGCTTGGATATCCTAAATCCACCAACAAAGAGATTTGGCAAAGGGTTTCTTGGATTGCCTTTAAGTTAAGCACCATTATAAGTTGTGAAGAAAACTTAATACATTTGACAAGTTTCACGACGGAAATTTGGCAGTGGTACTAAGTGAACATTCCTTGATTGAAGTTGATACCACCTCCATGTTGCTACCACTTTGCAAGACAAAAAAGAAATGTGAAATAGATGTGCAACCCACTAAAGAATTTGGAAAGGTTGTTGCAACATATATAAGTGGTTAGGCCGTGTAGCAAAAGGAGGTGTTGGCTAACTCCCATTTTGGATAATTTGTCAACCTTTGAATTTAATTCCCTCTGAATGTGATCAAAGGGTATGACCTTGAAGATTCTAATCAACTCCATAACTCTAAGCATACATTGATCCAATAAATAAGTGTTTAAGGAAGTATAACATTTCATCCAATATATAATAGCATTTGAATTCCCTGTTACTTGTAACTTTAGATTGTTGAAGTGACACAATTAAAATGATTGACATAAACGACTTATTTGTATTATTGTAGTGCTTGTTAGGTAGTCGTATTTTTGTTTCTAGAATGAAATAGTAATTTTTAGTTGTATTATTTATTATATAGTCATATATTTTAACCCGAGACTAAATTAGTCATTTATGTTAGTCATTTTTAGTGGGGTCAATTAAGATTTCTCATTTTTGGTAGTAGATCACTTGGAAAAGTTGCGATGACTAACTTTTTTAGTCATCTAGTCACTAATTTCCCCATTTTTTACTAGTGGATCCCTCAAGATATCTTGGCTCTCCTGTATCTAGTCCTTTCCCCTTGGGGCCTTGCTCTCTTCAAATATAATGTCAGCGAAAGATAACGTATCATAACCATACATAGCTCAGAATGGTGACATATCTATAGACATGTGATGCATGGCATTGTAGCAATATTCACCTAAGTGTAGCCACTACATCCACACTCTCTGCTACCCTGTCACATAGTTACACAAGTAACCCTCCATCCACTTGTTAATTATCTTCATCTACTAGTGTGTTTGAGGGTGGTAATTGGTACTTGGGGTGAGCTTAGTATCCACCCACTCGAATAGCTCCTACCAAAATCCACCCATGAACCTGTTGTCCCAGTCACTGACTATGGTCTTCAGGAGATCACATAGCCGAAACACCTCCTTGAAAAAAAATTAAGCCACCTATGAGACCCAGTATCAAGATGGAATGGCGAATAAGTGAGCGTACTTCATCAAGTGGCCCACCACTACATAGATGTAGTCTTTGTCCTCTACTATGGGAAACTCGGTAATGAAATCCATCGATATTCTCTCCCATTTCCCTTTCGGAATGAGAAGTGGATGCAATAGGCTCGCGAGTTGTGTCTTCTCTCCCTTGTTCCTCTAACATGTGTAATGCTTCTAGATATGCCTCAGAACATCATCCTTGAAGCTGTTCCATGCAAAGCGCTCCCTGATGGTCTGATATGTCTTTATGAACCCTTGGATCCCTGTTAATTGTGAATCACGAGCATCTTGTAGAATCTTCTCCCTTAGCGCAGAGTTGGGTACCAAGCGAATGTGGTATCAATAGTAGATCACCTCCTTCATCACCCGATACCGATCATTTTTCACCAACCCATCAAGGACCTTACATGCAAACTTGTCCTTGGATTACTCCACTAATAACTGCACCCTCCAATCCGGGGTGTGTTGGCATTATGTTACATATGTTGTGCTCAATGGCAACCCACTCATCTTAGATGATAAATTATAGTGCAGCAAAGTTCACGCACTTTCATGAAGATAAAAGTTTCTTTCATGTAGAGAAAATTTCATGGAATTTTATGCAGAGAAAAGTTTATTTCATGTAGAGAAAAGTTCAGGGAATTTTATGCAGAGAAAAGTTTATTTCATGTAGAGAAAAGTTCACGGAATTTTATGCAAAGAAAAGTTTATTTCATGTAGAGAAACATTCACGGAATTTTATGCAGAGAAAAGTTTATTTCATGTGGAGAAAAGTTCACGCACTGTCATGGTTGGCTCATGGTATTAGTCCGACAGTTTTTGATCCTATGGTTTTGGTCCATGGTATTGCATCCAAAAGTGTTGATCCCAAGTATTGGGTTCATGGTATTGTGTTATTATGGTTTTGGACCGTGGTATTGTGAAAGGCCTAAGACTATAAAAGAGAAAGGAGATCATTTGGCAAAGCATCATGTGAATTATTGAATATCTGATAAAGTGCTAGATCTGGAATACTGTGATTGGGTTATGGTGCAGATCTGGATCTAAGATAAAGAGGGATCTCACCAGTTGATGGAGAATAAGATCTAAGGATAGATCGGGATCAAATGGTTTGAAATGAACTATCTCTATATATTTGATTATGCTTATTCTAGATCTATATACTGATGCTTGTAATGATCTGATCTGGGTATAACTTAAGTTTGAAATGTCCTGCAAGTCATGTTTGAATATTTATAGATCTGTACATGGGTTGGCTTTGGTGTAAGCGCGTATGTATGCAGGTTTGGTTCATTGTAGTAGCGTATACAATTTGAGCTATGATATTTGAAGTCACAGGTGGTTCTAGTTGTTGATGGGTTCTGATGACAATTTAAAGGTGTCAGTATTCTTCATATCATGTTTGGTTGATTGTGTTTAGCTTCAATATTGATGGATGAGAACTAATATTGGATCAAGATCATAATGACTCATATTTATGTGATTTGATGGACTAGATTTGGGTGCTAACACATATATTATCCTTGTATATGTATTGATTTGGTGTTTGGGTGATTCAGAAGATTGATTGATTATGTGCTTCAATGATATTAATGGGTCCAGTATGAAAATTGGATGAATTGTGGCCTTCAGATTATAGTGTTGTGCTTCAGGAGTATCCAGTCTGAAAATGTATGAAAAGTGGTACCTGGAGGAGAGAATATTGTAGGCCGGCGCCTACGTACTAGTATCTTAGCTAGTACAAGAACTATGGGGGTTGTAGATCCCTTCCAGGAGAGACTGGAGAACGAGAGAGGGTTGTAGCTCTATACAGATAGAAGCCTGCGTACTGGTATAAGACTGCACCAGTACAGAAATATTGTAAAAGGATTTTCTTATTAAGAAGAAGATTGAGATGACTTGCAGCAGGTGGTTTTCTCCCACATTGGGTTTCCACCTTATATCATGGTGTTCATGTGTGTGCCTTATGTGTGATGATCTATTCTATGTTACTGCATCTGTTAACTGATAATATGGTTGATAATGTTCTAATGCACTCATTGAAGATCACAATAAACTAATCATAAGAAGTTGTGGAAGTAGCATATATGAATCTGAATATGGAAATGAAAAAGTTTTATTGATGTGATAATACTGATTCACCCCCCCCTCTCAGTATTATTTCCAACAGGGTGATGATCATCAAGGAAAGAGTGGCTAGCCTCCTGGACAAGGCATCAACCACTTACATTGTGCTTCCCTTTGACATAGTCAATGTCAAATTCATATGCATGTAGTTTTCTCACCCACTTTTGTTTCCTCTCATGCAGTTGTTTCTGCTCTACAAAGAACTGAAGGTTTTTGTGATCGATCTTGACCTTAAAAATTTTCCCCATAAAATACTGGCTGAAGTTGGCCAACGCATGCATGATGGACAACATATCTTTATCATAGATGGAATAACGTAGCTCATGGGGAAATAAATCCGACTCTCAAACACTATGGGGTGCCCCCCTGCATCAATATGACCCCCACACCACTCATGATGCATCACACTCCAACATGAAAGGTTGAGTGAAGTGAGGAAGTGCCAACACCAGACAACTACTCATGACCTCCTTGAGGCGATCAAATGCCTCCTGCACTTTAGTGGTCCACTCAAAGGCCCCCTTCATTGTCAAGTCTGTGAGGGGTGTTGCTAATTGAGAGAATCCCTTCACAAATTTCCTATCGTAAGTGAAAATGCCCATGAAACCCCTCAGCTCGGTCACATTGCAGGGCTCTCGCCAATATTGATTAGCCCTGATATTCTCCTTATGTACTCTAACACAATCCTCCCCAATGATGTGCCCTAGGTAGAGCATCTTGGTCAGCCCAGAATGTGTAGTACTGCCTCAATATGCTGCAAATGATATTCCTACGTCTCACTATAAATCAGTATGTCATCAAAGAATACCAGCACAAACTTCCTCAACTTCCCACAAAGCACGTGGTTCATGCATGACTAGAATGTCACAGGTTCATTTGTCAGCCCGAAGGGAATAACTAGGAACTCAAACTGCCCATAATGGCATCGAAATGTTGTCTTCAGGACATCTTGGTCCTTCACTTGGATCTGATGGTACCCTGACCGTAGATCAATCTTCAAGAAGGAATTAGCTCCCCTCAACTCATCCATCAAATCATCTATATAAGGAATGGGATAACAGTTCTTCAATCATCTTCTTGTTGAGGGCCCTGTAATTGATGCACAACCGTAAGGACATATGCTTCTTCTTCACTAGCACAATTGACGAGGCAAAAGGGCTAGGGTTGGGCCTGATGTGCCTAAGTTCCAATAGCTCATGGATGGCCCTCTCGATCTCATCTTGATAAGCCTTAGGATGTCGATAAGGGGTAGTTATGATGACTTGCACCCCTGGCTCCAACTCGATAGTGTGCTCAAACCCTCAGTCAGGTGGTTGACCTAGTGGTATGTCCCCAAACACCACTAGATACTCCTCAAGAATAACTTGTATCTCCAGATATGGTGGCTTGGGCTTTCCTCCAGCCTCTATGATCCTCAACTACACAACCCACTCAATGTCTCCATGCCTCAAGTCAGCCTCCATCCTGTGCGTTGAAACAGTATGTGGTGGGTATGAGTACATCCCCCAAAGCAACACAATCTTTCCATCTGGCCCTACAAACTCCATTTCTAAATTCCTCCAGTCTATTATGACTCTTCCAAGCGTATAGAGAGACTGGACTCCCAACACAATGTTGGTGTCCAGTACATCTACCTCAAAGAAATGATATGTCATGGAGTAGTTCCCCATGGTCACCGTTAAGGATGGCACATAACGAATGCACTGCATGGTTCTATCCCCAGGCACAAGAATCGAGAATCCCTCAAAATCCTCAATTGTGATTCCCCTCCTCTAAACCAATTGAGCATAAATGAAATTGTGCGTAGCCCCACTGTCCACCAGAATTGATACACACTTCCCCTGAAAATTGCCTCTAATCCTCATAGTCAATAATTTGGGTACCCCACATAGTGATGCAAGGACCCCTCTAGTAGTTGAGAAGGAAACTCCCCCTAGTGGTGGTGGTGGTCCTCCCTATTGAGGTGTTATGATGCCTCTCCACCTATCCCAAAATAGGTCTCATCCTCTACTTCGTTGTCAGAGAAGACCTCGATATAGTGGGCCTTGCCTATTGCACACCTATGGCCTAGTTCCCATGACTCTTGACAAGTGAAGCACAATTTCCTCCTCTTGACGTCTCTCCAGGTCTCATCATCTAGTTGCCCATGCCCTTGGTTAGCTCTAAGTGGTGGAGCCCTGGTGTCCTTCCCCCTCTACTACAAACCTTCTCTAGGGGATAATGGTGCCCTTGCCCTAGATAGGGCATTGAGTAAATCTCTGCCACTCCCTACCACATCCTTTAACGTAGTGGGCTAGTTGGACCTTACTAACCCACACAACGGCTTTTCTAGACCATCCATAAACATGAAGATCCTCCTATATTATGACATGTAGGACACCATCACAGACAATCACAGAAAATCTGAGATGTAGGATTTTGCACTCCCAACCTGCTTGAGCCTTCTCATCTCCTCGAAATACTCCTCTATATCCTTTATCTCAAACCACTCCAACACCCTCATAGTGAAATCATCATAGGTTGTTACTCTCTCATGTCCCAACATGGTCAATCAGTGGAACCACACATCATGGGCTTCCCCTTCTAGATGCAATGTGGAAATATCGATTGCCTCACCTTTTGTCATTTGGTTCAGATGGAAGTAAACATCCAACTTTTCGACCCATGCCTTGGCTGAACTCTTGGAGGACCCATCAAAGGTTGGGAGAAATAGACTCCCAACAATGTGTTGCAAATATGTCCCCTGCATGTAACCTCATCCACTATGTCCTTTAGGCTTATTGTTTCCCTTCAACTGGAAAAAATCTTTGAAAGTAATGGCCCTCCCAAAACCAAGCCCATAAGACTGAAACTCTAGGAAATAGTCCCCATAAGGTGCTTCCTCATGCTCTGGCTACCCACCTGCTCTACATTGTAGGAATGTAGGAATGGCAGATATAGGGGGTGTGTTTTGAATCAATGGGATGTTGGCATGGAGAGATGCATGATGCTATGAAGTGTTAGATCCTTCTCCATAGTGGAAATCCCCTTGGACACCCTACCCCTTATTTCCAATGCCATTTCATTGGCCTAGTCCTTCAATGTTTCAAGATAGATCCTGCACTGCCTTCGGTAGGAGTTGGGAAAAATCCTTCTCCTTCTCCATTTTGTCTCCTTCATTGTCCCCCATATTTATTTCTTCTACCTCCGGTTCTGTAGGCACAGGATCAGGGGTGATCTCTAACCATTGGTCTTTGCTTCTATCCCTTTACCTCGGGTATGTCATGTTTTTCCTATCCTCTAGTGTCATTGACTGTGTTTCTCCCATAGGTTGTGCCAAGTCTATGAGCTCTGATACCACTATAATATCCCTAAGGGAAAATTAACAGTAAATATGCAAAGAAAAATAGGCAAACACACCATGAAATCAAAACAAACAATCAGACCATGAATTTGCATCAAAACTGCATTGTGTACTCATTTCATTAATGGAAAGAGGTGTTATAGACATATTTGGGTACTTCAACCCCAATCTTATATGTCGATAAACTAGGGCTCTTTAACCCCTAAAAGTGTTGTTTCATACCCTAAAAGATCATGATCAACTAATTACTTCCTTCCCCAAAAGTTCCACCTGAAAAACCATCTAGAATTGGCCTAAATTGGACCATACTGACTACTCCACTATCAAGGTGCAATGCATACTGACTTCTACACTAGCCAGGTGCGATGCATACCGATGAGGCCTTTTGTAGGGTGCAATGAGCGAGGATGGACAAATGTCCAAGACAGTTTGCTAAGTGGATGCTCATGGAATCTTCTAGAAACTTCTCCTATGACACTTGGATGAGTAAGAGATCCAAGAAATATCCAAGTAGAACCAAATACAACAAGTGGAATGACACTAATCAAAAACCCAGAGATGACTCACACCCTTGCACACATCTATAAATGGATCCCTCATCTGAGAGATCTGGAGGCTGGAATTTTGTGAATTTTAAGGAAGTGTTGATAGTTGTATTCGAGAAAGAGCATTGTATTGTTGGGTGATCTTGCTATTTCATGAGGTGAAGAGGGCTTTGATGCTGGGAGGATGATGGTGGATCAGAAAACTGGGTTGTAATTCTCCCTTCTATTTAATAAAGTTATTTGAGTTTTCTTCCATACAATTTTGCAATTGTGAATGTTATTATTTGTAAATGCTATTGTATGTTAATTATATTTCTGATTCTGTAATGCTTATGATATAATAGATCAAGATGCTTTGATGGTTATTTGTTACTGTGTTTCTATAGGTACTCTCCAAGTGGGATAAGTATGGAGAGGAGTTGCAAGCTCTGTCAAGGGGGAGAAAGATAAAGCAAGGAGTTAAGCAGAAGATCCAGGTTGGTTCCTTTGAATTTCTCTTATCTATTATACATAGAAGAAATCATGAATTGCTTTAAACTGTTGTTTCTAGGGTAGTTGCCAAACCTAAAGGGCTAGTCAATCGAAAAGACACTAGTTTTCCAAGAAACAAACTGGCGACTCCACTGGGGATCTAATAAATGTTTGTTTGTTGTTGTTGTTTGTTTTATAAACTATATACGGGGCCTGAAGACAGCCAGGTAGCCTTCAAACTGCTCTTGCTCTGCAATTGCATAGTAGATGAATGTTGCTTCAGTCAATCTCCGATTTAGTTTATGAATTGAACATTTGACTTACAAGCATTCTAGATGCCCTTTTGGTAGCTCAATAACCTCTCAAGATCATTCCTCTATACTTTTTTCTTTACTGTCCATCATAGCTCAGCTTAACTCACTAAAAACAGCTACAAATTTGAGCCAAAACCCACTTCAGTTGTGCTCCCTGGCCCATCGCATTGTCTGTCATTGTAAACCAATATGCATCACACTTCTCGAGTGTAGTAGGTGTGATGCATCCTTGTTTCTGTGAAGCCCAGGTGCGATGACTGACTGAACCAATTTCCATTCTTGAAATTTGGGTTTTTTTTCCTTGTTTTCAATTCTATTCAGTTGATTTGCTGCTTATGAACAGTGTCTCCTTCCTGAAGCCTGCTTGCATCACATAGATCAGCCTCCATTGATTAGGATAGTAAATGTTTTTATGTATTTGTCCATCATTTACAATCCTTTGTTGAAAAGTTTCTTAAATTGATCTGTTGTTTTGGTACAAAAAGTGTCGTAACTGTCGTTTTGTGTCAAAAAGAGAAGTGTTGTAGAGTATTCCTTCCCTGGATAGTTGATTGAACTTTTTGTCATATATTTGATTTGATTTGTTGATATTTGAAGTTTCGAAAGCATTTTCTATTCAAAATTGAAAATTTTCTTTTAGTATTCCATTCTATTTTGAAAAATAAATTGTCGAAATGTCGCTTTGAGTAAAATATTTTAGATCTTTGCTATACTTAGTTTTCCTTTTTGGCATTTTCCATATTAAGGGGAACGAAAAACAAATACATGCATTTGCGTTTGCATTTAGTTTGTGTGCAAAAAATGATTTAGAAAAAGTGCATTAGTGTGTTTGCTCTTTGTTTGAAAGAATTGTATCTTCTTTCCCTAGTAGCTAGGATTTTCATTGCTCAAAATAAACAATGATCGTTTATCATTGTAGATTGCATTTTAGGAATTTCAAGTCAACATAACATGGTGAACCATTGAAAGGCAAACTTTTAAACAAGATCAACTCTAAAATAAATTTCAATGAGCTTAACAACACTTTGGAACTTAACACAACACATCTAGAGGTCTAGGCTAGAGACATGTTTCGGCATTGTAAAAACTAGTAACTATCATTTTCATCATAGGTTGGGTGATTCCTCCTCCTTGATATGAAAAGTGCTAGCATGGACTTGTGCTCCCCATTCCATCGAGTATATATTGGGAGACCACAATAGGCTCATATCCTTTATCCATAGGAAGCCGAGTCTGTCGCCCTATCGATCGTAATGCACTGAACACAACATTCGGGAAAATTGACTGTCGTACATAAGTTCCTGGTAATTTCTCTTTAATTTACCACCAAGGTGTATATTGCAGTTTTGTGATTGGTTTTGTAATCCCTCTATCTAGATTTTCTAGAGTAGTCACTTTCATTCCTTTTCGACTCTTTAAAAGAAAAGGTCCATCTGAGCACTTGTCACTTCAAGCTCATTAAAAATCGAAGGGGACTAGAGTCATCTTTAGCTTTTTCTCGACTCTTAAAAATTGAAAAAGCAAAGTTGTGTCAAAGCGTCATTAAAATTTATTTAATTCGTAATAACATCATTTTCCCCTTAATTTTGAGTTGCTCAAGTAATCCGTAATCATGGAAGAAAGTCAATCAAAACCCTGTCTTTTGCGGAGACTAGCGAGTCAACCGTCTTTCACTCCAGAAATGAAGCCATTTCAGGCAAAGTGGTCTTGTTTAACTAAGCCCAATTCACTTGGTTTATTTGAAACTTTTGTTTCAACATCGTTAGAGACTACAGTTACTCTAATCAGTTCTGGTACATCTGCCTCTAGAGAAGAAGTTCCGCAGTTACAAGAGGACATTAGAACTGATCCTAGTGTAACGGTAGACACTTCTATACCTGAAACAACTCCATCTAGAGTTGATCCAAAGACTGAAGTTCACTTACCTAAACATCTGGAAGTTGAGTTCTAGAATTCAGAAGGTGTCACCCCTCTGGTATCTGTCACTGCAGAAGCTATACCTTCTTCTGGTCCAGAAATATTTTACGGACCTGACAGTCTACCTCTTCCACCTAGACTGATTGCTGTAGAGGAGATAGTAGAGGATACTCCATCCAGTACCCTGTTACATTTTGGAACTGGGATTCATCTGTATCCTTCTACTCCTGAAGTTGGTCCTTTTAATCATCCTTCATCGCAAGTTCCTGTCGAATCGCTAGGAAATCTTTTGGATAAACTAAACATGTGTGAGAAACCATCAACATCTAGGACTATGTCATTTGATATAGCTACAACAGAACTTCCTGCTGCCATTCCTACAATGTTTGCTGGTATACCATTTGTCCTAGCTAGTTATCAATCACTAGCTGGAGTCCACTTAGGGGCTGTTTCGACGACAGGGTCTGTTCCTATTTGTTCATCTGGAATCCCATCTAGTATTTCTTATGTTAAAACTCAACAAATTGATCCTGCATGCCAGTATCACTTTGGGCAGACCAGTCTTCAAAGACCGATATATCCTTTGAACACTGGACTTCTGCCATATGGAGGGTAGTATTTTTTTTCATTGTTCCCTCCTGGAGAATAACCATATGAGAGTTTACAACAAAATTTAGGTCAAACTGGAATTACATCCAGCGGTTGGGTTACCAATACTACCTAAACAACCAAGGGTTGTCTATTCAATGCAACCGATCCAACCTGTGTCAAATATTCCCACTACACCTGCTATTGTGACTGTGTCACAAGTACAAGCACTGCTTGTTGCGTGTCAACCTCAAGTAACTCAGGTTTCAATACAACAACCTCTTGTCTCTACGACTCAATCACAACCTTAGGTTAGTGCTTCCTTACCTGGAACGACTCAAGATCAAACGGGTATTATCACTCCGCATCTTGGTTAATCTTCCAGTATTGGGCAACTGCAAATGGTCCAACAACCATGGCTGGTACGATACCAACAACTGCAATTCCAGCAAACCTACCGAGGACCTGAGCAACAAGGCTTTGTAGGTAATGGACAACTGCATTTTCAAAATGGTTATCAACAACCACACTATACTGGTTATGTCCAACAACCTTATCAAAGTTACCAGCATCAGATACATTATGCTGGTATGCAAAGACCTATTTCTCAGGGGATTCCATCTTATCCTGGGTATGCTTCACCTAACCTGAATCAACAATTGCCTTTTGTAGCAACTCTAGAATTACTAGATTTGAACCGGCTGATGAATGATCCAATTGCATATGCCCCTTGTTGGCCAGCGATTCCTCATAAACTTCCCTCTGATATTCCTAACTTCAATGGAAATCCAGGTGAAGATCCATCAAATCATGTAATGACTTTTCATTTGTGGTGCTCGTCTAACACCCTGAATGATGATTTGATTAGGCTTCGCCTTTTTCAGAGAATGCTCACTGGTCTGGCAGCGAAATGGTATATTGAATTGCCTAGAGCTTCGTTTGATAACTTCAACGCCCTTGCCACTACTTTTCTAACCCACTTTCAGTTGCCCATAAGGTACGAAACGGGAGCAAAACTCCTTACCAACTTTAAATAGACCACGGCCACTCACATATCTGATCATATTCATGAGTGGCGACGTCGTCGTCGAATGGTAAAGACGTATGTTCCTGATCAGCTTTTAACTGAGTGGTTTATTAAGTTCTTATTTCCATCTATAATTGAGGATGTGCAAAAAGGAGGAGTAGTCACTGAAGAGCAAGTCATTGCTCGTGCCCAATATACTCAGTCTGGCGCACTCTACGACAAAATTCCTAACGCTCCCAGACCAGAATTTTTCGTTCCTCCCCCTCCTAAATTGAATAGGGACTCTCATGCCAGTGATGGCGTGATCGGTGCCTCAAGCACGCAAACTGCAAAGGCTCCATCTGGTAAAGCCCTTACAGTTTCTAGTCAAAAAGCAAATGACAAACCTCTTGCCTCAAAGATTAATGTTGTGTCATCTGACAAGGGAAAGAATCCAAAGAAAATAGGGGGCAAGAAGAAAGGGAAAAATAATAAGAAGAAATAGGAGAATTCAACTCCTGAAAAATCTTCAGAGAACCCTACTGGGCAAAAGAAACCTCATTATCCATGTTACATATGTAACGAGGAGCATCATACGAGAGATTGTCCACATCGAGCTGAGGTTACGAAATTTTAAAAACTTCAAATACCTCAGTGGTGTTGACTGATCTGTTTCTGAACCCAGAAACTAAGTTGGTTCTTATCGATCATGCTTCCATATCCCAAGTGCTTATGCTATCAATCTCAAAATAGAAAAATGATGCTTTGATATTGCCAAGGAACAAAGATTACAGGAATCCAACGTCGTCAAACAACCAGGCTACAGATCAACCTAGTAGTTCGACAACGACTTCACCAGAAGTTGTTCCACCCATTATTCCTAAATTAACTATAAAGCCACCAAAGGGAGTCATACATAATTCGACATTTAATCCTCGTGCATGAGCAGCATAGAATTATAATATAGTGGACGATATGGCTCAATCGCCATTCGCTATGTCGACACTTGAAGTACTGCAAAATTGCCCCTCCTAAAAGCAGGCTTTGTTATCAGCAATAGGTGGGATCGTTCCAGCAGATTCCAATCTTGTGACCTTTAATCATAAAGGATACGTGCCTCAATTACCAGCCCAACTCGCTTTCCTTATACAGGTAAAAGCCCTCAATAAAACTATTCATCGAACAATAATTGATGAGGGGGCATCTACCTATATCATGTCAATGAGTTGCTGGAAAACTTTAGGTTCACCACCCTTGTCGTGATCATCAACAACATTAAAAGCATTCGATGGAAGGACATACACACCGTACGGGATTTTAAGTAATTTGCAAGTTGAACTAGGGGACAAGATAGTAGAGATTGAAGTTGAGGTCATTGATGGAAACCTTGACTACAATATATTATTGGGAAGGCCCTGGATTTATGCTATGGCTGTTGTTGTGTCTACATATTTTAAAAAGATTGGATTTCCCTTCCAAGGTGGAATTACAATCGTTGACCAAATATCCTTTTTTTCCTAACAGTTCACAAGCTATTGGAAGCATTCCATTGATCCATGGAAGTTCTCAATCCCTTCAAAATGTCGGAGTAGGTCTCCTGAAAGACCCATCCTTAATGGGTACTTTTTCCCTCCCACCTCCAACTGGACTTGCAGAGGTGGCCACAATGGAAACCTGTCATATGATCTCTTCTACATCATCTAAAATTAAGAAGAACTCTGACCATTTTGATAGTGTGGATCACCACGAGGTGTTTCCCCCAAGCCCTGTAGAATCTTTATAGCGATCAATTTTATAGGCCTGGACGGCAAACCCAAATCAACACTTAATCAGTGTTTGGATAGATAGGTCTCTAGAGTATGGTACGTCTTCCAATCCTTGGTCTCGTATACATTCTACAGACGAAGGAATCATCCAGTCGATGATGATAGGAGAGACACCGTGGGAAGATTACCACCATCGTTCCCACCTTCAAGATAAGAATGAATATTATTCAAACGACCTTAATCATCCTTGAGTTTTTGATTTTCTATCAAATGCTGTAAATATAGTGGATTCCGAGCGAAATCTGTCCAACATTGAAGAAACTATTTCCATTAATATCTCGACCAAACCTAATGTTGTAGAGAATATTCATGGTGGAAAATCTTGTTCTCCATCAGAACTAGAAAATTATTGTGCTCTCTTTCGCGAATTCACAGATGTCTTTGCATGGTCATATGAAGAAATGCCAGGCATTGACTCGAGAATTGTTGAGCATGAAATCAAGATGTATCCAAATGTCAAACCAGTGCGACAATGGCTTCGACCTATTCAGTCAAAGAAAGTAGTTACCATTAAGGCTGAAGTTGAAAAACTTTTGCATGTTGGTTTTATTTACCCTGTTCCTCTCACTGATTGGGTATCAAATTTGTTCCTGTGATGAAAAAGAAAGGAACAATTAGAGTGTGCGTCAATTATAGGGATGTAAATCAAGCGTGTCCAAAGGAAAACCATCCTACACCCTTCATCGACCAGATAATTGATGTATGTGCCGGATGCAAAATCTTTTCATTCATGGATGGATTTTCCGAATACAATCAAATCAATATCCACCCATAGGACCAGTAGAAGACTGCATTTATATGTCCGTGGGGCACATTTGCATACTGTAAACTACCTTCCGATTTGAAGAACACAGGGGAAACTTTTCAGAGGGAAATGAACTACGCCTTCCATGACATCAAACATATCGTTCAACCATATCTCGACGATCTACCGTCTCATTCGCGAATGCAGACTGATCATCCATAACATTTGAGAGCCATATTTCTATGTTGCCAACACTACAAGATATGACTCAATCTGCACAAGTGTGTGTTTTGTGTTGGTTCTGGTCAACTACTTGGTTTCGTAGTTTCTAAGGAGGGAATTAAACTCGACCCATTTAAGGTTCAGGCAATCCTTGACATGCCTCCACCTTCAAATTTACTTCAAATTTAGAGAGTCCAAGGGAAAGCTAAATTTCTGAGGAGGTTCATTCCACATTATGCTGAACTTGCTAAAGGTTATACGCGTATTTTGAAAAAAGGAGTACCCTTCCACTGGGATCAAGCTGTGCAAGCTTCCTTTGATGCTTTAAAAGATTCCTTGATAAAATCATCATTAATGTATGCTCCTGACTATCAAAAAGACTTTAACCTATATCTCGCCGCCACAGGTACAACCATCGCCATGGTTTTAGTGCAAGAAGATAATGGAATAGAACATCCTATATATTATTTAAGTCGCAACCTTAATGATACAGAAAGCAAGTACTCCTATGTTGAAAAATTGGCTTTAGCTGCTATTCAAGCAATCTAGAGATTTCAACACTATGTTCTCTTTCGAAAAACTACCATTGTGTCAGATTGCAACCCTATGACCTACATTCTGTCCTTTCAATTACTAGGGGGCAAATATTTCAAATGGATAGCCATTTTGCAGGAGTTTCATATGGAATTCACCAAATCCAAATGAATGAAATATCTCGTCTTTGCAGAGTTACTTTGTGACCTTCCCTCATCATCCAACGATTTGATATCCAAAGCGTCAATCGTGGATGAGACTTTGTTTCTGATATCGTCAAGCAATCCATGGTATGGGGATCTACTGGTCTATCTCCAAACCCAAAATTTTAGGCCTAACACCTCTTGCTCTAAACAGCGCTGTATTTGATACCAAGCCAAATATTACCTGATCGTTGGTGATACACTTTACCGTCGTGGTGTCGACACAGTTCTGCGAAGGTGCCTTATGCATGAGGAGGCCGAAAAAGTTTTGAATGATTGTCATTCAGGTGATTGTGTGGGGCATCTATCTCATTACGCTACTGCACAAAATATCTTACGAGCTAGTTACTTCTGGCCTACCATATTCAAAGATTGCATAATTGCAGCCAAAAGTTGCCATGCTTGTTAGATTTTTTACTGCAAAACCAGATTACCACCTGCACCACTACATCCAGTAGTTGCTGTTGGGCCATTCGCTAAATGGGGCATTGATTTCATGACATGTAACCCGACCTCACCCAGGGGGCATGGGTATATTATAGTCACTGTCAACTATTTTACAAAATGGGTCGAGGCGATGCCTACATTAAACAACAGCGGCGAAACGACTACTCTTTTCTTTTTTTAATCATGTAGTTTCTAGATTTGGTGTTCCACGGGCTATAGACACAGATCATGGATCACATTTTCACAATCACATGATGGTCGAATTGACTGCCAAATTAGGACTGTCCCACGATAGTTCTACTCCATATTATCCGCAAGCTAATGGATAGGTTGAGGCAATCAATAAAGTCCTTAATCGCATGTTGCAGAGAATGATTGGAGTCCACAAACGGAATTGGCATTTAATCCTGTACTTAGCTCTATGGGCATATAGGACTTTGGTGAGAAATGCAACAGATTTACACCCTTTTACTTGGTGTATGGTCTGGAAGTTGTCTTACCAATTCAGTGCGAAATCTCATCCCTCAATCTCGCAATTGATCTGCTTCCTGAAACTTCTGAAGAAGAGGCTCATTTCTTGGAACTAATCCACCTGGATGAAACCAGTCATGATGTTGTACTGGATAATGAAGCACATAAGAAATGTGTCAAGGCACAATATGACAAAAATTTCAAGCCTCGTGTCTTCTTAGAAGGTGACCTGGTCTTACTTTATGATCAGGAATCTGACAAATTAGGAGCAGGTAAATTCAAACCATTATGGATGGGCCCCTACATTGTTAAACGAGTATTGACAAAAGGAGCCTACGAGTTGGTCGATTATGATGGGATTCCACTGTCGCAGCCCCGAAACGGGTTGTATCTTAAACGTTACTATGCTTGATTAAGTGTAGTAAACTCTTTGTATATATGTTTTGTTGCATTTTTGTTTTCTTTTAGAGTTGTCATTTTGGTTAGCTAATCCACTGTGCATTTGTTGCAGATGTCATATTTTTTGGAACCATTTGTTGGGTACGCCGACGGAGCTAGTCGTAGTACGTAGAACCTATCCTCTGCGGCCTGGGCCATTTTCGCTCCAAGCAGCAAGTTAGTGAGTTTCAGGGGGATATGTATTGGCCTATTGAGGAACAACATCGCTGAGTATAGCGTGTTGATTGAATTTCTCTCTGATGCCATTTCACATGGCATACGCCGACTCATTGTCAGGCTAGATTCACAACTTGTCATTCTACAGCTTACTGGCATTTATTCCTCTTGGAACCCAATTATTTATGGCATGTTCCTAAGAGTCATGAGTTTGGAAAGACAATTTCATTCCATTCAATATCAACACATTTCTAGGAACTTAAACACATTCACTGATTCATTAGAAAACTATGTGTTAGATAGACATTTGCAGCATTTGTAAAGAAGGAATTTTACATCAACATTTGCATCAGGATTGCATAACTTAACCAAAATAAAACTCCAAAAATAAAAAATACATAACTGTTTATAGTTTTACAAAAATGTTTTGTGTCCAAGAAAAAATCGGTCATATGACCAAGAAACTCAAAAATAAATGCAGAAAAGCATCCTAGACTAATGATGCTGGTGATAACATGTCACTGCCTATGCGATCATGTGCAAGACCCTGGTCCATCAACTTGGCACACCAGTAGTATGGCACTGTCACCTCAAAGTTAACTCATCGGTCCTGACATCCTGAATACTGAGAGTGAGGCCCTCAATCTGATCCTACAACACTGCCAGGGTCTCCGATATGTCTAGATCCTGAAGGATGACCCTCCCTATAGCCTCTCCTGCTGGAGCATCAGCTATCGCCCATGGGCATGCCGCTGGTCGCATTGGCCCAATTTCTGCACACACATATGAGTTTGATTAATCTTGATAACATTAAAAAACACAAAAAAAATTATAAAATTGATAAACAAAGATGTGGTCGAATCATTTTACCTATGGCATTCCACTGCTTGCCAGCTGTTAACGCCAAATCCGGGTCACCTAGGAAATCCATCTCGACGTATGGATAGCAAAGACCATCTCCTGATGGTCGAACCACTCAAAAAAGGCATCAGAGAAAGAAATCTATGACTGACCGGCATGTTTGGCCATAAGATCAACCCATATCTGCATCTGTGGTTCCCTCGGTGTTGGCAATCCCAGTGAAATGAGGTTGCATCAGTGGAATCCTCTCCAAAGCAAAAGCAGTGAATATGGAACCATAGCCAAAATTCTTGGTTCTTCCATTCTTTACTTTGGAGAGTTGTTCTTTTATGACAGGAAGTACCGCCTTGCACCAGTTGAACACCTTCGGTTCCAGGCATTCCAGGGCATACTGCATGTAAGATCTGTTTTCCAAGTGTAAAGCCGCACTGCCGGCCAATCTAGCAAAGGTAAATAAAATGGTCCTCAAGGGCCGATCAGTGACATCCCAGATATTGATCTTGCTATCTCTGCTGGGTTGAGATCCATCTCTATAGAACTGACGAATATAGTCTTTCACGGATTCACCTCCATAAGTGAATCCTGATAGTGAAAGAGGGGCACCATGCCTCAACAACCCCGTTAGAAAGTAAACATCCTCGACTGCCAATGGAATAGATTTGCCTCTGATATGGAATACCTGGTCAATCGGATCCCAAGCATCGAGAAAATATTGCAACAAACTGATTTGTTGCCTCATGCTGGATATGTGGAAGAACTTCAGCAAGCCACAGTTTCTTAATGCAACAACTCTACCCTAGTCATGTAAAGCGATCATGTCCTCCTCTTCATGTTCTCGCTCACACCACATGATGACCATATTGATCCAACAAATATTTGAAATGCAGAGAAAAGATGAGTTAGGATCCAAATTTGAGCAGAAACAGGCAAAAATTTGATGAAAAATCACTATGTAAAGTTGCCTTTTGTGCCCATTGCACCCTGCCTTTGAGCAAGGTGAGATGCATACTCATTGGCCAGTGTACAACCCAGTATGCATCACACCTTTGATATAGGCTAGGTGCAATGGTTGGAGAATGAGTTCTTCAAACCCTAGGGGCCCAAAAAAATGAAAAAACTAGCTCAGAATCAAGAAAAGATGGAATGAAAATGAAGAGCTGAGGGTTAGCTCCTACCTAGTCCTAACGGCATGGAGAATAGTCCACCGGATCTCCTGAAATCAACTGATGAAATTTGAGGGGGAAAACCACTCCAAAGCTCCAAAATCCCAAATTTGAAATGAAATGATGACAGTGAAAGGTAAAACTACTTTTTATATTTACTATTCACGTACTTCAAGAAAAATGTTAGTTTTAATTCATTTTTCGTACATATATATGTATTTCTAATCAATTTGATGGAGTAATTGAGTAGGCTAAATGACCGATGAAAGAATCTGATGTGCTAAATAGTGATTTGAACATATTTGACCACCAACCAAGCATATGTTTGTTCATTTCAAGCTTGTAAAAACAATGAAACCCACACCGAGCATGGTTCCCCACAGTTCAAGCTCGTTAAAAAATGAACCCACCTTCGGTAAATAACCTTTGTGATTGCCATGCTATCAATCTTTTGAGCCTTGGTTGTGTTCTTACCATCACCTCCATTCTTTTGGCCAATCATACGCTTCCATTTGATTGTTTACCATTTTGAGGAACATTTACGATGAGTGGTCTTATTAGCCAACCTCTTCACATCACCATGTTTTGAGAAGTTCCAAGCTTACCCAGAACCAGTTGCTACCCTAGACACCACTCGTTCCTCAAAAACTAGTCTCCTTTAAACTCTTTTCAGACTCATTAAATATGAAAAGATTGTCGAGCAATTAGCCTTTTCAGCTTGTTAAAGTGACTGGAAG
Source organism: Pinus taeda (assembly GCA_000404065.3). NCBI lineage: Eukaryota > Viridiplantae > Streptophyta > Pinopsida > Pinales > Pinaceae > Pinus > Pinus taeda. The sequence goes on along the minus strand of APFE030541570.1, from coordinate 78,023 downwards.
TGCCATCCCTCCTATATATTTTAATCTTTTTTGGACCTGAGGGATTATCTCACAAAAAATTTCAAGCACTTATCTTTTTCAGCTCGTTAAAGTGATCGAAAAGTCATCCCTTTCGTATTATTTTATCCTTTTTCGGACATAAGGGATTATCCTACAAAAAGGAACTGCTGGAGTTTCCTTTTTGTCCCTTTTCAAACTCTCTAAACATGAAAAGGATCGAGTTATCCTTGTCATTAAACTCATTAAAAAAATAGCGACAAACTCATCCAAACGAGACAGAGTTTCCTTTTCATCCTTTTTCAAACTCTATAAACATGAAAAATACTGAGTTATCTTTGTCGTTACACTCGTTAAAACAATAGCGACAAACTTGTCAACCTAGACAAGAATGAGTTTCACTGTCGCTAGACTCGTTAAAACATAGCGATGGGTTTGCCCGAAGGGCAAATTATAGAACAAGCATATGTTATCCTCCTCAAGCTTAACAAAAATAAAGAGGTACTGGTCAACAATGACTGGGGAAAAAGAGAAGAAAACTTGAAGAATTTTATGGTAGCAGGTCACTCTTGAACATGACACTTTCACTCCATCACCATGATTGAGTTGGGTTGGGTTATTCCATTCACCGATCATTTCATCATTGGTCTTCCACACCATCCATCTGTTGGGGTTAACACTACCAATCCATCTCAGTGTCACCAATATGTTCAAGAGAAGTCATTCAGTTGAGAAACCACAATCCAGTTAATGCCTCATCCACTGCAATACCTTCAACCTCCATTTTTTCATGACCGCCATTCCTGAACCTTGTGTCGTCAGATTGTTTTCACCTCCAGAAAATCATTTGCTTCATTTCATGTCGTAGATGTGGGATACGTTAAGGCCCTCCTACAACAGGTCACCTCTTGTTGACATCAGCTCATTATCCAAGAAGTTGAACTAGAGACACCCCTTTCAGTAACTTGAAGCATGCATGCCTCAATCGCAAGTTTCTCACTTCGGGCGATAGGTTGACATCAATGGCCTTCGACCGAAAGATTTTGTGTAGTGTTCGGCATCGAATCATATATTCACACCACGTTAATTGTACTATAGTACCTTGAGGGTCATTATCATTATCGGTGATTCCTCTCGTGTCTGTTAACAGCTCACATTATTGGCTGGTAATCAGATGATGTCTTTCCATGTTTGACTTCAGAACATCTCTTCACATGGATCCACTTATACATCGGACGAATATTGAATGAGTATGAAGACCCCAGATCTAGTTTCATCCATCTGGGCTACGATATATTCAAGGATATAAAGACATCAAATGTACATAGAAACTACACAAGATGGTCATCCGAGCCAGGGATGATGACTCTTCATATGAAGAATCACCTGTATGCAACTACAGATGACTATCTGTTCTATGTACATGAAATGAATTTATAAAGCTGAGCATGGGAATGCCCGCCTCAGCTAGATCATAAAAAAAAATTATATGATGATGATGTATTGTATTGTATCTTATACAGGTCACCTTCCAGTTTGAAACCTCAGATCCTCATGATAAAGCATTTCACCCGACATCAAAGATTTATGACTTCATGCTTTAGGGGGCAACTGTTATAGACATATTTGGGCACTTCAACCCCAATCTTATATGTCAATAAACTAGGGCTCTTTAACCCCTAAAAGAGTTGTTTCATGCCCTAAAAGATCATGGTCAAATGATTACATCATTCCCCAAAAGTTCCACCTGAAAAACCATCCAGAATTGGCCTAAACTGGACCATACTGACTACTCCACTATCAAAGTGCGATACATATTGACTTCTACACTAGCCAGGTGCGATGCATACTGATGAGGCCTTCTGTAGGGTGTGATGAGCGAGGATGGACAAATGTCTGAGATAGTTTGCTAAGTGGATGCTCATGGAATCTTCTAGAAACTTCTCCAATGACACTTACCTCTCTGAATTTGCCCAAGGATGAGTAAGAGATCCAAGAAATCTCCAAGTGGAACCAAATGCAACAAGTGGAATGACACTAATCAAAACCCTAGAGATGACTCACACCCTTGCACACATCT
>APFE030541570.1:59137-74422 GCA_000404065.3 Pinus taeda | reverse complement strand
ATAGTTTGCTAAGTGGATGCTCATGGAATCTTCTAGAAACTTCTCCTATGACACTTGCCTCTCTGAATTCGCCCAGGGATGAGTAAGAGATCCAATAAATCTCCAAGTGGAACCAAATACAACAAGTGGAGTGAAACTAATCAAAAACCTTGAGATGACTCACACCCTTGCACACATCTATAAATGGATCCCTCATCTGAGAGATCTGGAGGCTGGAATTTTGTGAATTGAAAGGAAGTGTTGATAGTTTGTATTTGAGAAAGAGAATTGTATTGTTGGGTGATCTTGCTATTTCATGAGGTGAAGAGGGCTTTGATGCTGGGAGGATGATGTTGGATCAGATAACTGGGTTGTAATTCTCCCTTCTATTTAATAAAGTTCTTTGAGTTTTCTTCCATACAATTGTGCAATTGTGAATGTTATTATTTGTAAATGCTATTGTATGTTCATTATATTTCTTATTTTGTAATGCTTATGATACAATAGATCAAGATGCTTTGATGGTTCTTTGTTACTGTGTTTCTACAGGTACTCTCCAAGCAGGATAAGTACGGAGAGGAGTTGCAAGCTCTGTCAAGGGGGAGAAAGATCAAGCAAGGAGCTAAGCAGAAGATCCAGGTTGGTTCCTTTGTCTTTCTCTTATCTATTATACATAGAAGAAATCATGAATTGCTTTAAACTGTTGTTTCTAGGGAAGCTGCCAAACCTAGAGGGCTAGTCGATCGAAAAGACACTAGTTTTCCCAGAAACAAGAGGTGTACAACAAGGTGTTGGAATGAGTGCACTTGGGATTACTCTAGGCAAGCTAGAAAAAGCCCAAAATGATCAATAAAACACCCTCCTCCAATCTGTTTCTAATTTGGACAAAGTGTTACGCTGTAGCTACCTAGAAATGTGTTACTTCCCGAAATTATATGTTGTTAGATCCCTCTTCGTTGCTGAAAAAATTTCGGGAAATTAATCCAAAACTCTACTCAAGAAACCCATAATAACCCATGAAGGGTTTAACCAAAGCTTGACCCCCAAATTTCAACCCTCTTGGGCTTCACTGGCTCTCCTATTGGGTAAATCGACCCACCTAAATATTCTAATGCTAAATGCTCCAAAAATGTATGCAAAATTGGTTAGAAGGATCCCCAAGCCTTCCCTCCAAATTTCCTCCACAAACTCCCCTCACTCCCCAACTTCCCCGGAGTGCCTCTAGTTATGACTGTGCACTCCCTACGTTGTTGTAACAATCCCTGCTGCTATAACTCGACTCACTACTGCTGGTACAAATTGGGATGAAGTAGAACTACCTCCTTGGGCTGGCACTCGAAGTCCACTAAAGCAAGGGGATATGATTTTCGCTCTGAAACACTCGATGTGTTGAACAACACATGTAGACTTGGCTCACTTCTCAAGCATTCTATGTCAAAAGACAAATTATGAAAATGATAGATGATAAATAAAATGAGATCCCCTCTTTCCTTTTGTCGATTTGCCTCCAAGGTTTCCCATGTGGGTCCACATCGAATTTCCCTCACCAATTTCACTCCAGTGAGAGCGTACTCTGCATGTGGGCCAAAATTCCTTGTGGTGGTCTCCACACTCCACCAAATCCACAATATTTCCATCGAACTCTAATATTAGGCTGCCTCTCATGCCAAAAATCGAATGTGGGTCCCCTAAGCCCACTTCTTCTAAGTGAAACAATGTAATATGCCAAAATTCAGCAAAATTAGATATTTACTTAGTGAAACACTAGGTAGGAATATCACATTATCTTTTTTAAGCATATTGCCAGTGACTTTAACAATTTTAGCATAATCAGGTATGAACCTTCTTAAAAAAATTATCTTTCCTAGGAATGACTGAATTTCTTTCTTATTTCTAGGCAGACTAATTACCTGAATTTTTGAAACTCTTTTAGGGTCAATTCTAACTCCTTTTGAAATTATATGTCCTAACAATTTCCCTTCCCTCATGGAAAACAATGATTTTTTTGGATTAATAGAAATGCCAAATTTTCTATATCTCTGAAAAAACTTTCCTTAAATGTTTGATATGTTTTTCGTTAGAGCCAAAAAATATTGTCAAAACATTAAGGTAAATAACTATGAATTTGTTTACCTTACCAAAAAATTCCAAATTCATGGTTCTCTGAAATGTTGCACTGACATTAATTAGACCAAAAGGAATTTTGGCATACATGAAATTTCCCCATGAGGTTTTGAAAATTGTATTTTCCCTATCTTCTTGCTTGGCCAATATCTGATTATATCCAGAAAAACCATCCAATATTGAAATCTTGTCAGAATATGTTACTCTTTGAAGCAATTGATCCATTTTTTATAGTGGATAATTATATTTCAATGACAATTTATTTAGATTTCTAAAACAAACAAATAGTCTTATTTCTCCATCCCTTTTTCTAACAAGCACTAGGTTAGCTATCCATTCCGAACATATTAGAGAAACAATAATTTTTGCATCTAACAACTTCCTTACCTCTTTCTCAATAATGGGCAATAAAATTGGATTAATCCTTCTCAATTTTTGTTGGAATGCCTTAGCTCCTGGTTTCAATGGAATTTTATGTTCAATGATGATTGTATTATAATTTTTCAAATCTTCATAAGACCATGCAAATACATATTTGTATTTTTTGAGTAAATTGATATATTTTTCTTTGACAGCCTGAAGCAAAATTGTTGAGATTTTGACATTTCTTACTTCTTCTGCAGTACCAATATTGCAATCCTTTATATCTTCTTGTTGTGAATTTAACAATGAAGATTTTGGTACTTCATTTTGATCAAACAAATTTTCAAGGGGGGCTAATCCCTTTGGAATATAATTATTAGGTAACTAGATTATATCATGATCAACTATTTTTTGTTTAAAATTCATATCTGAGTCATCAACTTTTTCTTTTGCTTGCAATTTTTTTCACTATTCATCATCTTCAAAGAGTTGCAAGTGTCTTAAATTTTCTGAGATGGAAGGCTGATATTTCACTTTAATTTGATAATGTAACTGTGAGGAATCTAGAATTTTAATGTACTTGCAGAAATTGCCAAGGAATCTGCATGAATATTATCTTCTCTTGGGATAGCTCAAATATTAAAATATTGAAAATAATTGTCGACACAATCTCATACTTAATTTCTATAAGCTCTAAATCTAGGATGTTTTGTTTGACAAACCTTTCTGATATGTTTCAATATCAATTCTGAATCACCAAATACTACTAGATTTTGCACTTTCAAATTTTTAGCCAACTCTAATACCAAAATAAAAGCCTCATATTCTTCCACATTATTAGTGGCTTCAAAATCTAATTTAAAATCAAAACAATTCTTGCCCCAACTCCATCTTTAGAAAAAGCTCCATCAAAATACATTTTCCAAATATCACTGCCTGAATTGTGAGGGACATTTATGGTGTCTTCAATTTTGTTTTGTGGATTACACTAATCATTTGTAGCCAAAATAAAACACCCTAGATCTTGATCAATAGCATATATAGGATGATTTATTGCTTGATTAAATTTGCAGATAATGTGCATAAATATGACTTCCCTATATAGCCTTAAATGCTCACCTCCATAAACAAGAATGGTAGCATAAGACATATCCATTTGTAAGTTTCCTCCAAAATTAGCACAACAAGATCTTGATAATAACATACCAAACTTAGGAGGGATGTTTGTGACTACTATATCCATTACTATGCTTTTGACAGGAATTTGAGCAAGAGTAACAACTAAATCTTTGATTAACCCAAATCATGGTACTTTCTTTGAATCAAATGTATACAAGTCATGATAGGGCCTTGTAATTTGTAAGTGATGTTGGTCCATAATAACTTTAGGCATCAAATTATGAGAAACACCAAAATCTAACATACAATTGTACAACAGAAAATCATGAACCTTTAATGTAGCATACAAAGGTGGCACACTTTCATCTTTCATGTATTAACTAGGACCAAAAACTACTGAAGGTTTTCATCCTGTAAGCTAATCACATCTACTTCAACGTCTACACTTGAAGACTATATCCATTTATAAACTTGTTTCTTATTGATGTAGGAGCATCAAACTTGATCGATTCACATTGACCGGACCAGTCAAAATAATTTGCCAAAGAGGGTTGGTCCTCTTAATTTTCTTTAATTATTTGTCTGTAATGACTTGTTAAGATTGCAAAGTTGGCAATGGACTGATTGAATGTGTTATTATAGGTGTTTTATAGTCCAATTAATTAGGTATTAGTTTGTTGGAGGATTCAAAAGGGATATGGTTGTAAATCCCTTGGACTAAGGATAGTGAGTATAGAAAGAATGGGTAGGGACTTGGGAACACCCAGATTCAATGTAAATCAGGCCATTAAGGGCAAGAGTTATCTCTGAGTTTTAGTTTTTCAATACATAGTTGATTTAAGAAAAATATTTGTATCTGGCATCACTCTGCATTGATGAATAAATATATATGTTCAGTTTTCTGTGTTGATTGTGGATTTTGGTTGTTAGAATTTGTTGTAAGGTTTTAGCCACCAATATAGATCTGGCATGAGCAGGGTGCAGAGGGGACTTTAAAAAGCTATTGGGAGCAGTATTTTTGGAGGCTACATTGAGATATTCCATTGAAGACGTGGTGATCAGACTTTGACCAAACCATGGGGCATGTAGTTTTAATAACAAAGAAGAGGAGAATTAATACTCTGTATGTAACATTTACATGAGAATAAGTTGAAGCCTTAGCTTGTCTCTGTGATCAGTCTTTGCTCATGTAGATTGTTTTGGTATTCGGATCTGTTTAACAAATCACAAGACCTATGGAATATGGCATCAGATCAGTCAAGGCCGTGGTGGTGTGTAAGTGCCAAAAGGAACTAAGCTTTATGGTTTCGGGCATAAAGTTTCAGTCTTTGGTGAATGCATATGTTTTTTGGAACATCAAGTATGTGTTATTTCATAACAGGGGAGAAGCAGAAGCTGGTGCGATCCGAGGGTTTAACACTATTTATTGAAAGAGGATTTTAACCTCTTGTGATCTAAAAAGGGAAATTTGGCCTCGGTAGGCCACCATTTGGTATCAGAGCATAGGAACATAGTTCTGTTATTAGAATTTCAACAAATATGCCACCTAGGAGAGGAGGAGCTGGCATAGGTTGGGGAAGACCTGTAGCCAGTGCAGTGATGCTTGAGGAAATTAGACTTCTTCGCACAAGAATGGAAGCAATGGAAACTTCTCAGAGGAGAGCACCTGACGAGGGAGATGCCAATGATGAAGAAGAATATTCTGATGAAGAAGAAGAGGAAGAAGGTGAAGCAGCCAAAATTCTCAAGATGTTGGAAAAAGAATGTGGAAGACCGAATGTGGAAATACCTCTAGATGAAGGAAACCTTAATGTGTAAGAGATAATGCATTGGATCAACTCATTAGATAAGTATTTTGATGATGAGGAGGTCGAAGATAAAAATAAGGTGAAATTCCTAGCTACTAAATTGAAAGGCCATGCATCCATATGGTGGGGTGAGGTACAAATATCCAGAGAAAGAAAGGGAAAACTAAAGATTAAGTAGTGGGATAAAATGGTGAGTAAATTAAAAAGTAAATCTATGCCTAAAGATTACTAGTTAAACCTTTTCAGACAGTTACAAAACTTAAGATAGAAGGGGATGACTTTCAAAGAGTACACAGAGGATTTGTACAAGATGATCGTTAGATCAGGACATGTTGGAGATGACATAGAAAAGGTAGCCAGGGATATCAATGGCTTGAGATATGACATACAGGATGAAATCATTATGACAAGTCTGAAGATAATTGAAGGTGCCTATCAAGTAGCTTTGAAGGTAGAGGAGAAAATATTGAGAAAACAAAGTCAATGAAACAGAGGTAAAGGTCCAACAAGAGGAAGAGGAGCTTCTAGAATTCTTAGAATGAAGCACAAGGTTCAAGTAATCAGCCATCATGGAGGGGAGACTTTGATAGAGGAAGATTTGGAACGAGAGGAAGAGGTCGGGGAAGAGAAATAAAATGCTACACATGTGGTGAATTTGGACACATGTCATGGGACTGTCCTAAAAACAAACCAACAAATCAAAGGAATGTAAATATAGCTGAGACAAAAGAATAAAACCCTGAGGTCAAGGGGAAATAAGAGCCACCTGAGGTGAGAGAATATTTATTGTTAAAAAGAGTGTTGCTTAAGGCAAAAAAAGAAGCAAATGAACTGGCTCAAAGGAAAAGTCTATTCAAGACTGTGTGCAAGTCTAAAGAGAAATGTTGCAAGGTTTTGATTGATAGTGGGAGCTCTAACAATCTTGTCACCACATAGATGGTAGAGAAATTGGGGTTGGTTAAGATGGTACACCCTAGTCCCTACAAAGTGTCCTCGTTGCGGAAAGGAAATTAGCTTTTGGTGACAGAACAATGTAGAGTGGAGATACAGATTGGTACATATAAACATCTAGTATTGTGTGATGTAATTCCAATGGATGTGTGCCATATATAACTGGGAAGACCTCGACAGTTTTATCGGAAATCTATTCATGATGACAGAACAAACACATACACCTTAGAGAAGGATGGGAAGAAGCACTCATTGTTTCCTTTGAATGATGAAGCGAACAGAGGAGCGACTGGAAATAATGTTTTGATGATCAGTGGAAAAGAGTTGTTGTGTGGAGTCAAAAAGGAGAAAAAAATAATTTTTCTATTGTGGGTAAACACACGGTAATTTTGAATTCTACTAATTTAGATAATTTTCTAGTGGAAATTAAGAACCTGCTAAATGATTATGTCAACATTATTATTGGTGAATTTCCAAATGCATTGCCACCAATTAGAAGTATCATCCATCACATAGATTTAATGCCTGGTGCGAGTTTACCAAACAAAGAAACATATGGGCTATCTCCTCAGGAAAATGAAGAGGTTGGAAGACAGGTGCAGGAGTTGTTGGATAAAGGACTGATAAAGGAGAGCCTAAGTTCATGGGTAGTACCAATGATGCTCAGTCCAAAGAAGGGTGGTGAATGGTGCATGTGCATCGACTCTAGAGTGATAAATAAGATCATTATCAGGTTCAAATTTCCACTACAACGTATGGATGATTTGATGGATTGCTTAAGTGGGTCAAAGTATTTTTCTAAGATAGATAAGAAGAGTGGATACCATCAAATAAGGATTAGAGAGGGGGATGAATGGAAGACTGCATTCAAGACTAATAGTGGGTTGTATGAATGGTTATTGATGCCTTTTGGACTCACTAAATCACCACATACATTTATGAGACCGATGAATGAGGTCTTAAAAGAATATGCTGGAAAATTTGTGATAGTTTATCTTGATGGGGTTCTAATTTTCAATCAGAGTAAAGAAGAGCATCTAGAGCATCTTTAGTTGGGTTTGAATACTTTGAAAAAAGAGAAGATGCTAATAAATTTAAAGAAGTGAAGTTTCATGAAGAAAGAGCTTCTTTACCTAGATTTGTAGTCTCAGAAGAAGGTTTGAAGATGGACCTAGAAAGAATACAAGCAATTTTGAATTGGCCAACTCTAAGGAGCATATTTAAGGTAAGAGTTTTTCATGGTATTACAAGTTTTTATAGAAAGTCTATAAGAAGATTTAGTCAAATCTATGCGTCGATAATTGAAACAATAAAGGAAAGAAAACAACCATTTAAGTGGACAGAGGCAACAGACCGAAACTTCAAACTGTTGAAAAAGAAGATCACTAAAAAACTTGTTTTAGCCTTACCATGCTTTGATAAAACTTTCCAAGTTGAGACTGATGTTAATGGGATAGTAATTGGAGTTGTACTGAGGCAGGAGTAGAGATCTATAGCTTATTTCAGTGAAAATTTGAATGAGACCAAGAGGAATTACTCATCCTATGATAAATAATTATATGTTATTGTTCAAGATTTTAAAAAATGGACGCATTACCTATTGCCCAAAGAATTTATTTTGTATTCTGGTAATCATGCATTGTAGTTCATAAATAATCGGCCAAAGTTAAGCCAAAATCACGTTAAGTGGGTGGAGTTCATACAAAGTTTCACCTTGTAATCAAGTACATAAGTAGTAAGTCAAATAAAGTTGTTGATGCTTTGAGCCGAGTAAATTTGGTTGTGTAGGAGATGAAGATTGGCATTTTGGGATTTGAAGAAATGATTGAAATGTACAAGGAAGATACATATTTTAAAGAAATATATACAGTTTTTCAAAATCTTGTGATTTATAATAGAAGCTAATGGTTGGACTACATGATTCAAGGAGGTTTTCTATTCAAAAAAAACAAATTATGCATTCCTAAGTGTTCCATGAGAGAAAATCTAATTAAAGAAAAACATAGTGGAGGATTGTCTGGACACTTTGGACAGGGCAAGACATTTTCTCAAGTTATTAGCCAAAAATGCAAACTGATGCCAAAAAATTTGTTGAGAAATGCAAAATTTGTCAACATGCCAAATGAAGGAGCCAAAACACTGGGTTATATCATCCATTTCCAATACCAAACATGCCTTGGGATGCGGTCAACATGGATTTTGTTTTAGGTTTTCCAAAAACTCAAAGAGGACATGACTCTATCTATGTTGTTTTAGATATATTTTCGAAAATGGATCATTTTATTGCTTGTAAGAAAACTAATGATGAAACACATATTGCTAATCTATTTTTCTTAGAAATTGTAAGATTACATTGGCTACACATAAGTATTGTTTCAGATAGAGATACTAAGTTCCTAGGACGCTTTTGGAGCACTCTATGGAGGAAGTTGGGTACAAACCTCAGCTTTAGTTCAGCCTATCATCCTCAAACAGATGGGAAAACTGAAGTGGTGAATAGAAGCTTAGGAAACATCTTAAGAAGTTCGGTTTATAAGAATCCAAAATAGCGGGATTTGGCACTTGCTCAAGCTGAATTCGCTTACAATGATACTCCTAACAGGAGTATAGGTATGAGCCCATTTAAAATTGTTTTTGGAATGCACCCTAGAGCAGTATATGAACTCATAAATTTTGGGAAGCCTGAAATAACGAGTGCAAAGACTGAAGAATTTGCAGAGAAAATGCAGAAGTTACAAGAAGATGTAAAACAGATATTGCAAGAAAGCAGTAGTAAGTACAAGCAAAGGGCTGATATGAGAAGGAAGGATAAGGAATTTTAGACAGGTGATTTGGTTATAGTTTATTTGAGGAAGGAAAGATTTCCTGCAGGGACATACAACAAGTTGAAATTGAAAAGGATAGGACCATGCAGAATATTGAGAAAATTCTCTGCAAATGCCTATGAAATAGCACTGCCAGAAGGAATTGAAATTTCACCCATATTTAATGTTGTAGATTTATACCCCAATAGAGAATAAAAAACAAAAGTAATGGATGAACTTGTGAATGGGTAAATTCAAACTTTAAAGTGGAAGGAACAACTGCCAAAAACAACACAAAGGGAAGTGGAAGAAGTTTTGGATAAGAGAGTGACTAGGAAAACTAGAGGACAAACTTATTATAAGTATTTGATTAAATGGAAGGGACAACCAGTAGAAGACGCCAGTCGGATGACAACAACTAAATTTTAGAAGTATCAGATTGATCCTGAAGTTTTGATGGAGCATTCTCTTCTTCCCCGTGAGTCTGATGCAGGAGCATCAAACTATATCGATTCAATTTGACCTGACCAGTCAAAATAATTTACCAAAGAGGGTTGGTCCTCTTAATTTTCTTTAATTATTTGTCTATAATAAGTTGTTAAGATTGCCAAGTTGGTAATGAGCCAATTGAATTTGTTAGCATAGGTGTTTTATAGTCCAATTAATTAGGGATTTATTTGTTGGAGGATTCGAATGGGATATGGTTGTAAATCCCTTTGAATAAGGATAATGAGTATAGAAAGAATGGGTAGGGCCATGGGAGCACCCATATTCAATTTAAATCCAGCCATTAAGGGCAAGAGTTATCTCTAAGTTTTATTTTTTTCGATACATAGTTGATTTAAGAAAAAAATTGTATCTAGCATTGCTCTGCATTGATGAATACATATATAAGTTTGGTTTTCTGTGTTGATCATGGATTTTGGTTGTTAGAATTTGCTATAGGTTTAGCCACCAATATAAATCTGGCATGAGTAGGGCATGTTAGCGCTTGGAATTCACCTAGGCTGAGATAGACAAACTCTCAAGGCTACATCAAACCATTTCACCTCGTAGCTAGCCCTACGAGGTATGAGAAGGCTCTCTCGGGTCAAAACTCGATGGATTTTGTCAATAGGATGAGTTGACAAATTAGGAACAAGGATTTTAGGCTAGTAAACTGATATGGGGATTGGTTTAGAGTTTTTGGATTTTTTGGTGGCAATTGGAGGGAGTGCAATTCAGGGTGCGGGGATTGAGCTCAGTTTTTGCAGGTGATTCCTTGGGGCAAGGTAGGAATCTATGCTGATGCCTTTAGTTGAAAAAGATGATCAAGGAGGAAAGGAGAAAAGCTAAAGAGGGCAAACAATGAATTTGAATCCTCTCTAGACGGTGGAAAACATAAAATTTAAACAAAATTGAAAGCTGAGCATGGCATACATAAATTCAAACTTTATCACTTCTTTTGTTTAAATAGCAGCAAGAGATTAAGGATTGGAACACATAAACACACTTACAATAACAGTAGGAAACACACCATCAACATAATAATCCACAAGAATCCACAATGAAGTCTGCAAAACCCTGGCCTTCCTTTTCCTCAAATTGCAGAAATACAAGTAAAAAATACAATAGAACTTCTCCCTCTAGAGTCCAACCTCCAACCTCTCAAAATGAATAAAAAAACACATAATATAGGCAAGCTAACCTCTTCCCTTGCCTCTAGGGGTCGAGCTCATCCTTCTAGGAGCAGTTTGAACTAATTCCAAACTAAGCACTAGATAATAGGCAGCTCAACAACTTGCCTCTATTACTTAGCTAACTGATTCATGCATCAAATATTCACTATTTACATCAAAGAAGCTTCTAGAAGAGGTAAAGAAGAGTAAAAGTATCTAATGCCATGAAAGTTACACAAAAATCCATCAATTACATGCCCAAATAGTCAATCCAAGTGAAAATTGTGCTCAACTAGCCGAACTGGTCAAAAACAAGCAAATTTTGCTCTACCGGTCGCACCTCTGGCTCTACCAGTCGCACCTTTTGGCAGCGCTGTTTGAAGGCCTTCCCGGAGTCCAAATCAGATGCAGGATAGCTCATTGGAAAGGTCTGGAAGTCTACTTTCCAACCCAACTGGAATTTCTGAATTTGGAGTTGATTTGACCCCTCAAAAATCAAATCTCCCAAGACTGCTTTCTGTAACTCAAAAAGTGGGCAGAAAGTCAAAATTTGGCTGTATTTTGAGCTTTTGGGTGCCCAAATCTCCACAAAAATTTGAAATCCTTCCATAGACAAGTGTACTTTTACATGAAAAATCCAACCATATAAAGTTTTCCCCGTTCCGAGCTGTATCGACTACCGGTCTCGTACGGGGTGAGACCGATAGAATGGCCAAAACCTGTTAAATTCCCAAAAAATTCACAAATGACAAAATTTTCTCCAAATTTCTTGAAATTTGGGCTGGGAGTCCCCAATCAAGTACCATGCTCATTCAAATATGCTTTGGCCAAAATTTGGAGTGGATCGGGTGTTTTCTTTCGTTTTTGTGTTATGGCCAACCGTCCTTGGAGCACCTTTGTTCTCGCCGATATTTTTGACATTTCTCTCAAACCATGACACCTGTGTAAAAAGTGAAGGAGGTTTTTCTTCCTTGGCATGTGGTGGACAAAAACCTCTCTCAGTTTTCCAAAATTCATCTTTAACTGCTCTGAAACATCATTTGAGTGAAACTTGCCCTGATGTGTGAAACAAGGAATTTGGTCGAAATGAAGCGAAATGAAGGGGATAGGGGGCTTCTAATTTCTTGGGGAAATTTTTGGGAGTGGGGAGGGATGTTAGGAAGCAGGGGAAAGTGGAATCTCAGAGATTGAGTGAGGGGAAGGGGTCCAAAAGGGCAAATCACAGGCCAAACCTAGAAAATTGCCAGTTGTAGCTAGAAACTACGGTTTGTGCAAAAATGAGGAATTTGGCGGATCTAAGGGATGGGAAGTGTTTGATAAGGTACATGAAGGATAGGGGAAGGTGTACGAACATCAGGATATGAGTTTTGCTGATGATTTAACCGTCCAAGAGAGATTGGCTTTCAAAACCCTAGGAGAGGGAAATGAACTTGCCAAGGCACAACTGAAGCATGAACAAGGTGTAAAATGACTCATTAGACACTGACATGATAATGACAACTCTATGAATGATGATAGACTCAGCTGGATGATGACATAGCCCGCCATTTGGACAACTTTAGAAGGAGTGAAAGCAAGCCCTAAACCTAATGCCTAGTGACCAAATTTTGCTTGAAAACTCTTTGAAATGACAAAATTTGACCTTGACACTTCAAAATCACTTTGTAAGAGCATATTTGATCACCGGAGGAAGGCTGAAAAGACTGAAACTAACATTGGCTCCAATGGGGATGGTAGCTCCTTGGAGGTGCCAAGAACCTCAGACCTCTGGGAGAGCAGACCAGTGCCTTATCCATTGGGCAATGGAGTCATTATTTCGGCAAACGACACAAGACTTTGACTCATTTATTGAATGAAAACATGACTGAAACTTAACTGAAGCTTGACTCAAACCGACACAATTATGAAATCAACATGACTGAAAACTGACTCACAAATGACTCATGACTGACTGAACGAAAACAAGAACTTACAAAGCTTATTGAAGGGCAGCAGTCCATCAAGATTTGAAATCATGATGACAACCACCTGCGTTTCTTACAAGACAATATACATCAAACTATATCAAAATGCCAATGCAACCAATCAAGAAGATTCCTTCTTGATTGATTTTCCTGATTAGATCTCCTGGTCAACAATACAAACCTATCACTGGGCATCCAAAAACATAGTTGACCATGATCTCCCTCCTCACTGAACACAACAATAAATACTTTCACTGTTGGCTGCAACAAACTTGCTAGAGGATCTTGAAAAACATGAAGACTTGACATTGCCACCTCCTGCTGAAAGAACAAGGTATCCTTTGCTGCAAATTCTGATCTACCTTCATCATGTGCTTCGGTAAAAGTATGCTCATGGGCTTCAAAAAATTCTGAACAGGTGATGAGCGGATCTCCTCTTGTAAAAACATTTCAACACATGAAACATATGAAGAATCTGAAAGGTAATCATGGATGTTTTGATCTTCTGTAGTTTGACAATATGGTAGGTCATTTTCAAAAGATATGCCAGCCGGATTATCATCTTTGTGAAGGAAAACATTACCTGTTTGCTGATCTGCAAGACAATCATCTTCTTCAACAGAGGAAGAAGTTTTCCCAACACTTTCCTGATCATGTGTGCACTGCAAATCTGATGTAGCTTCAGCTGTAACAAGACCTTTCAAGAGCTGATCTATCTCCTCTTCAGACAAAGGAGACAATACCTTTTGTTTTCTTCTGCTTAAATAGTGATTATCTTCATATGACAAGGCATTCAAACTATCATTTATTACTGGGTAATTGAAAGGAGATTCATCACTTACTTGCACAAAGATCTCACCTTGCTGTTCATGAACATCTGAATCCAAAACTTTGCCTATGATCTCAACAACAGAGCTCTCTTTGATGGGTTGCATGCTGCTGTCCTCTGTGGGCAGATCTAAAACAAGCTCTTCTCTTTCATCAATTTCAGCCATATGGAAATCTTCGGCCTGCTGATCTTGACAAGTATCCTCTAAGATTTCTATGTGATGCTGAAACGGATTTTCATACAGAACCTCCATGATCTCATCATCCATAAAATTATCATCTCCGTAATATGTCTCGAGGCTTTCAATAAAACTATAAGCATGCTTGCAGCAATCATGAACCAAATTTAATGACGGATAAGACGCTTGATATCTTTCAATGAACAAGGCATGAAAATCCTTTAAACAATAAATACAAGCAGGCGGCAAACTTTCATACCAAGATTGGGCTCCACCTTCCAGAGTGGCCAAGAATATCTTCATTAAGCAATCTTCAGGAAAATACACCTTCAACTTGCGAATATGCATATGAAATCTGATTAGATGAAGAGCAGCATCTTTATTACCATCATCATTGAATGTAGGCAAATTTCTTGACCAATCTACCTTCAGAATTTTATTTGGAAAACCGGGGATGTGATCTCGGCTCAAGGGAGCATATCTTCTTGCAATTTGGTCCATCTTGAAAAGCTCAAAGCTACTGATCTCTCTGCAGTGAAGTCACCATGAAGCACTGATCGCTGGATTCTTCAGTGAAAGGAGTCGCCAGTGAATGATTTCAGCCTGTCAATTGTCTGATCGTTGTTCACCATCAACAATCAGATCTAAACTTGATATATGTACTGGGGTAAAGTGTCAATGAAGCGCTATGTTCACAAGCTCATGGAGATCCACTGAAGCAGCATTTATCTACTTGCGCTGATGTAAAACAAGAGCGTGTTCGAAGGCTACCTGGCGTATCTTCAGACTCCGTCTAAGACTTATGAAATAACATGTCAATGAGCAAATTACAAATTTGTTCTCCCCAGTGGAGTCGCCAATATGTTAGCATTTGGAATTCACCTAGGCTGAGATAGACAAACTCTCAAGGCTACATCAAACCATTTCACCTCGTAGCTAGCCCTACGAGGTATGAGAAGGCTCTCTCGGGTCAGATTGGGTAGATCTTTCAATATGATAAGCTGACCAATTAGGATCAAAGATATTAGGCTAGTAAATTGATAAGGGGGGTTGATTTAAAGATTTTTTGGGTTTTTGGTGGCAATTGGAGGGAGTGCAATTCAGGGTGCAGGGATTGAGCACAGTTTTTGCAGGGGGATCTTTGGGGCAAGGTAGGAGTGAGCGCTGATGCCTTAATCTGAGATGGATGATCAGGGATGATAGAGAAGGAGCAAAAGAGGGCAAACAACCATTTGAATCCTCTCTAGACAGTAGAAAACATAAATTTTGAACAAACTAAAAAAGCTGAGCATGTCAAAGCATGAATTCAAACTTTACCACTTCATCTGTCCAAATAGAAGCAAAAGAGAGATGTGGAATACATAAACAGACTTACAAGAACATGTAGAGAACACACCATCAACACAACAATCCACAATGATGTCTGCAAAACCCTGGCCTTCCTTTTCTTTAAATTGCAGAGATAGATGTACAATATACAATAAAGCTTTCTCCCACAAGAGTCCAAC
>APFE030541570.1:30442-58862 GCA_000404065.3 Pinus taeda | reverse complement strand
AGCATGAACAAGATGTAAAATGACTCATTAGACACTGACATGATAATGACAACCCTATGAATGATGATAGACTCACCTAAATGATGACATAGACCGCCATTTGGACAACTTTAGAAGGAGTGAAAGCAAACCCTAGACCTAATGCCTAGTGAACAAATTTTGCTTGAAGACTCACTGAAATGACAAAATTTGACCTTGACACTTCAAAATCACTTTGTAAGAGCATATTTGATCACTGGAGGAAGACTGTAAAGACTGAAACTAACATTGGCTCCAATGGGGATGGTAGCTCCTTGGAGGTGCCAAGAACCCCAGACCTCTGGGAGAGTAGACCAGTGCTTTTAACCATTGGGCGATGGAGTCATTATTTAAATGGATAACACAAAACCTTTGACACATTTATTGAATGAAAACTTGACTGAAAATTGACTGAAACTTGACTCAAACCGACACAATTATGAAACCAACATGACTGAAAACTGACTCACAAATGACTCATGACTTGACTTAAAACAAAACTTACAAAGCTTATGAAGGGAAGCAGTCCATCAAGATTTGAAACCATGATGACAACCACCTGTGTTTCTTACAAAACAATATACCATCAAACTATATCATAATGCCAATGCAACCAATCAAGAAGATGGCTTCTTGACTGATTCTCCCAATCAGATCTCATGATCAACAATAGATACTGGTAACTGGGCATCCAAAAACATAGCTGACCATGAACTCCTTCATCACTGAACACAACAATAAACACTTTCATTGTTGGCTGCAACAAACTTGCTAGAGGATCGTGAAAAACATGAAGATTGGCCACCGCCACCTCCTGCTGAAAGAACAAGGTTTCCTTTGCTGCAAATTCTGATCTACCTTCATCATGTGCTTCGGTAAAAGTATGCTCATAAGCTTCAAAAAACTCCGAACAGGTAGATGAGCAAATCTCCTCTTGTAAAAACATTTCAACACATGAGACATATGAAGAATCTGAAAGGTAATCATGGATGTTCTGATCTTCTGTAATTTGACAATATGGTAGGTCATCTTCAAAAGATATGCCAGCCGGATTATCATCTTTGTGAAGGAAAACATTACCTGTTTGCTGATCTGCAAGACAATCATCTTCTTCAACAGAGGAAGAAGTTTTTCCAACACTTTCCTCACTATGTGTGCATTGCAAATCTGCTGTAGCTTGGGCTGTAACAAGACCTTTCAAGAGCTGATCTATCTCCTCTTCAGACAAAGGAGACAATACCTTTTGTTTTTTTTTGCTCAAACAGTGATTGTCTTCATATGATATGGCAATCAAATTATAATTTAGCACTGAGTTATCAAAAGAAGATTTATCACTTACTTGCACAAAAGTCTCACCTTGCTGTTCATGAACATCTGAATCCAAAACTTTGTTTATGATCTCAACAGCTGAGCTTTCTTTGATTGGTTGCATGCTGCTGTCTTCAGTGGGCAGATCTGAAACAAGCTCTTCTCTTTCAACAATTTCAGCCATATGGAAATCTTCGGCCTGATGATCTTGACAAGTATCCTCTAAGATTTCTATGTGCTGCTGAAACGGATTTTCATATAGAACCTCCATGATCTCATCTTCATAATATTTCTCAAGGCTTTCAATAAAACTATAAGCATGCTTGCAGCAGTCATGAACCAAATTTAACGATGGATAAGATGCTTGATATCTTTCAATGAACATAGCATGAAAATCCTTTAAACAGTAAATACAAGCAGGCGGCAAACTTTCATACCATGATTGGGCTTTACCTTCCAGAGTGGCCAAGAATATCTTCATCAAGCAATCTTCAGGAAAATCAACCTTCAACTTGCGAATATGCATATGAAATTTGATTAGATGAAGAGCAACATCCTTCTTACCATCATCATTAAATATAGGCAGATTCCTTGACCAATCTACCTTTGGAATTTTATTTGGAAAACCGGGGATGTGATCTCGGCTCAAGGGAGCATATCTCCTTGCAATCTGATCCATCTTGAAAAGCTCAAAGCTACTAATCTCTCTGCAGTGAAGTCACCATGAAGCACAGATCACTGATTTCTCAGTGAAGGAGTCGCTAGTGAATGATTTCAGCCTGTCAAGTGCCTGAAAGTTGTTCACCATCAACAATCAGATCTAAACTTGATACATGTACTGGGGTAAAATGCCAATGAAGTGATACTTTCACAAGCTCATGGAGATCGACTGAAGCAGCGTTTATCTACTAACGCTGATGTAAAACAAGAGCGTGTTCGAAGGCTACCTGGCGTATCTTCAGACTCCGTCTAAGACTTATGAAATAACACCACAATGAGAAAATTACAAATTTGTTCTATGTCCCACAGTGAAGTTCACCAATATGTCGACGCGCTTTGAAAATTCACCTAGGCTGAGTGCAATACTACTCAAGGCGACGTCAAACCATTTCGAACATCGGTAGCTTAGGCCTATCACGAGGTATGAGAAGGCTCTCTCGGGTCAGATTTCGGTAGATTCTTTCATATGATAAGCTGACCAATTAGGAATAAATATTTTAGGCTAGTAAATTGATAAAGAGGGTTGATTTAAAAATTTTTGGTTTTTTGGTGGCAATTGGAGGGAGTGCAATTCAGGGTGCGGGGATTGAGCACAGTTTTTGCAGGGGGATCTTTGGGGCAAGGTAGGAGTGAGCGCTGATGCCTTAATCTGAGATGGATGATCAGGGATGATAGAGAAGGAGCTAAAGAGGGAAAATAACCATTTGAATCCTCTCTAGACAGTAGAAAACATAAATTTTGAACAAACTAAAAAGCTGAGCATGTCAAAGCATGATTTCAAACTTTATCACTTCATCTGTCCAAATAGAAGCAAAAGAGAGATGTGGAATACATAAACAAACTTACAAGAACATGTAGAGAACACACCATCAACACAACAATCCACAAGAATCCACAATGATGCCTGCAAAACCCTGGCCTTCTTCCTCTTGAAATTGCAGAGATAGATGTACAATATACAATAAAGCTTTCTCCCACAAGAGTCCAACCTTCCAACCTCTCAAAATGACTAAGAAAACACATAATATAGGCAAGCTAACCTCTTCCCTTGCCTCTAGGGGTCGAGCTCATCCTTCTAGGAGCAATTTGAACTAATTCCAAACTAAGCACTAGATAATAGGCAGCTCAACAACTTGCCTCTATTACTTAGCTAACTGATTCATGCATTAATTATTCACTTTTTACATCAAGGAAGCTTCTAGAAGAGTAAAGAGAGGTAAAATCTATCAAAGTGCCATGAAAATATTACATTTATCCATCATCCACAAGTAAAAATAATCAACCATAGTCAAAACAGTGTTTTTTGACAAAAAAGGTCAATTCTGGCAAAGCTGGCGCACACGGTCGCGCCCCCTGTGCAAATGGTCGTGCCCCTTTGCTGTGACTTTTGAGTGGGTTCCACTGGTCTAAATCAGGTACAAGATGGCTCATTGGAAAGCTTGGTCTATCTACTTTCCATCCCAAGTGGAATTTCTGAATTTGGAGGTTTTTTTCCCCGTCAAAAACCATTTCTCCCAAGGTCACTTTCTGCAACTCAAAAAGTGGGCAGAAAGTCATTTTTTTGATGTATTTTGAGCTTTTGGAGGCTTAAATCTCAAAATCAGGCTTCTCCCAAGTATTGGTAATTTTTCTCTTTGCATGCCCTTTCCAAAAATGCCAAGTTTTCAAAATTCCGAGCAGTCCTCCAAAATAGCCGCGCTTGGAACGCGGCGCTTGAAATGGCCAAAACCTATAAATTGCACAAAAAATTCACAAATGACAAAATTTTCTCCAAATTTCTTGAAATTTGGGCTGGGAGTCCCCAATCAAGTACCATGCTCAGCCAAAGAGGCTTTGGCCAAAATTTGGAGTGGATCGGGTGTTTTCTTTCGTTTTTGTGTTTTGGCCAACCATCCTTGGAGCACCTTCGTTTTCACCGATATTTTTGACATTTCTCTCAAACCATGACACCTGTGTAAAAATTAAAGGAGTTTTTTCTTCCTTGGCATGTGGTGGACAAACACCTCTCTCATTTTTCCAAAATTCATCTCTGACTGCTCTGAAACATCATTTGAGTGAAACTTGCCCTGATGTGTGAAACAAGGAATTTTGTCGAAATGAAGCGAAATGAAGGGGATAGGGGGCTTCTAAATTCTTGGGGGAATTTTTGGGAGTGGGGAGGATGTTAGGAAGCAGGGGAAAGTTGAATCTTAGAGATTGAAGTGAGGGGAAGGGGTCGAAAAGGGCAAAACACGGCCCCAACCTAGAAAATTGCCAGGTTGTAGCTAGAAACTAGGGTTTGTGGAAAAATGAGGAATTTGGCGGATCTAAGGGATGGGAAGTGTTTGATAAGGTACATGAAGGATAGGGGAAGGTGTATGAACATCAGGATATGAGTTTTTCTGATGATTTAACCGTCCAAGAGAAATTGGCTTTCAAAACCCTAGGAGAGGGAAATGAACTTGCCAAGGCACAACTAAAGCATGAACAAGGTGTAAAATGACTCATTAGACACTGACATGATAATGAAAACTCTATGAATGATGATAGACTCAGCTGAATGATGACATAGCCCGCCATTTGGACAACTTTAGAAGGAGTGAAAGCAAACCCTAGACCTAATGCCTAGTGACCAAATTTTGCTTGAAAACTCTTTGAAATGACAAAATTTGACCTTGACACTTTAAAATCACTTTGTAAGAGCATATTTGATCACCGGAGGAAGGTTGAAAAGACTGATGCTGATGGTGGACAGCAGTCAGACACTTATGCAGGCTGAATCATTCACCTGGCGACTCCAACTCGATCCAGACATTCCAGTGCATGTTGATGCATTCATGCAATGGTAGGGTATGTGGCAAACCCTGCACTGTGTGAAGCTCTAAACGAATTGAGAGAATGCTTAGTGGATATTGAAATTAATGAAGAAGTTTTAATTTTTTTCCTTTAATGTTTGAAATCTCCGAATTATCATCCTAGCGTCTGTGAGTTACTTGTTGAAAGAATCGAGAAGGAGATTCAATGGTTAGATGAGCAGATTCAGTCTTATGATTTCCAAGACCCTAAAAAGTTCTTGGAAATCCTTCTTCCTTCACAACAAGCAATAACAGACTTGCCTATAGAGGTATACATTGACAATGTGCAGCTGGAAGTATGTGTTGCAGAGTTGGGGCAACCAACAGAGACTGGCTTCCGTGATCCTATTGCGGTATACATGGACACATTTTTCAGTTTGATTGACAGATCAGGCTGTCTTTTCCATGACCAGGCTCAGTACGTGCATGAAGGGCTGCCAGAAACTGCATCTGTGACCTTGTGGCAGCATTTTCAAGCGGCATCAATCTCAGGTTTACTTGAATGGTTAATTTGGCATTTTAGTATAACCTGATCTATTATATGTACAGCAGATTAGAGTAGGTTTTGTAAATAAATAAGCTAGCCATAAGGGCAGCACCTGGTTTTACTTTGCTTGAAGATTGTTTGAGTTCAATTTCAGTTTGAAAATAAGTCAAGAGTTGTGTTGATGATGACTCCATTGCCCAATGGGTGGAGGCACTGTCTGCTATCCCAAAGTTCTGCGGTTCTTGGCACCTCCAGGAAGCTGCAGCTGCCATCCCAAATGGAGCCGATGTTAGACTCCGTCTCATGTCAGAGATTGATTCTTCTTCAAAACCCTGTTTTGAAGAAGAAATCATTATTGTGTTGTTTTAAATTATGTAATTTATGCTCCAGCTCTGGATTATGTAATTTATTCTCTAGCTCTCCAAAAGGCAGCAACAAACTTCAACGCTCCTATCCCTGCACAAGCACAATTTGAAACATCATCAGCAAATCAAAGGCTGGCAAAGATTTGGTGTTGAAACTACATTGTTATCACTATCAAAACTTGCATTTGGATCAGTATCAACGTTGCCAGACCAGGTGGATGTGTTGTCCTCGTATCTAAGCTCTGACCCCCGATACATTATGCGTGCAATGTCATTGAAATGTCTCAACAAATTCTCTGCTAAAATTGGTCAAAAAGCTATGCCGCACTTTCGCTATTAGTGGATCTATCATTAAGAGACTGTGAAAAGGGGTGTGGAATGAGATACCTAGACATCAGTCAGCAGCAGATGTGCTTCCAGAGGATTCATGTAGGAATACAAATGTAGCTAGAAAAGAATATTGTCTGATGGACCTTCCATTACGAGCAACTTTTCTGATTTTTGATCAATTAGTTTTACCATTCAAGTGCCCAATAGAAAGAGCTTTCGGTATGGAAGGAACATTTGCAAGTATTGAAGTTATCCAACAAGCGGTTGGTTTGCGAGGATATGCTCAGCGAGATCCCTTCATAGAGTACAAGCTTGAACTCTGTTTTTTGCCTACAGTTATTGGCGCACCAATATTTTGGCATTGCTGCAATATAAAACACAATTGTATCTTGTAAAATTGTGATGCTGAGTAGGGATCTTATGTATCAGCAGGCTGTGCGACGATTTGCTCGTTTTAATGCTATATAATTTAGTAATCCTGCTTCTGTTTTTGAATTGCTTATGATTGCCCTCGATGAAAAGGAGCAAGCAGGATTGTGGCAGAAACAGGATGGGCCCAGAGGGAATGGACAATACAACATGTTCTATCCTTGAAATTGTTTTTGAAGCTTCCAAATCATATGGCTAATGATGGTACATTTGTATAGGTGGCATGTTTGAGAAACTTTTCAAGATATTCAAGAAATGTTGATATTATATTTTTTTATGGTGAAGAATGGATTGCACAGATGACAGTTGTCTTGTAAAAAATCATGTTGATTGTGTTCCCTGGAGTATAAATGGCCTTTAAAAAAAAAATCAAAGTTGGTCGAGTGGTTCTCTGCTGCCTGCGATTTAATGATTTAAAGAGGTAGCTTTTGTCGTTATCATGACACAGTGCAGGTGAAAGATATTTTGACAGTCTATTGTGATTCCTTCAAAGAACAGGTTCCGGCTCGTAAATATTTCTACAAGTCCAGCAAACTTGTTGCTATAAGTTGAGAACGAGTACATATTCTCATGGAGGTGGTGACTTATCAGCACGTGGAATTAGATCGTCCCATGCTGGATTGGATTGTGGGTCTTGATACTGAAATGAATGAGCTTGTTGAAGGAAGCCATCTGTACGAGTCAAAGGTGTCGATGGAGCAGGTAGTGCTCCCAGATGAGTAAAAAGAAATGCTATGTGGACTGCAGATAATTTTGGCAGATTTAAACAATACAGAAAGAATGCTGGTCTTGAAGATGTGATAACTTATGGAACAGGACTTATTATACTTCTCTGCGGGCCATCAGGAGCTGGAAAGACAATGACAGTCAATGCTGTTGTTCATCATCTTCTTCACATGAAACGTGTTCTTGGTCCTCATTCATGCCACCGCAACAGAAAAATAGAAACGAATTTCCTATTTCAAGACCACCGAAATCAAAAAGATATGCGCTCCAGTTTTGCCTCATAATTAGCCAAATCATCAACAGAATGTTAGTTTAAAGTTTGTTTTATTAAAACAGCCAACGCATTTCCAGATTTGGGGAGCAGTTGCAAACTGGCATTCAGGATTCGATTGCCTGTAGCTTCAGCAAATGGGATTGACACCTGCCCTTCACTTTAGTCACCAGAAGACACCTGTTACCAGATGCATAAAATTCGTTTTCTTATCTATATCCTCAGTTAAGCAGCGCTCCAAAGATTTCAAAATAAACAAATTTGCCTATTTTCATCCTTAATTATGATTTCATGGGATTTTTGCTCCGGATTTATCTCTCAGCTGGCCAATTATCATAAGGTTTACACAACGCTGTTCTATGTTTAGGAAACGCCCTTTCCTACTTTTTGTAATGATAGTTAAAACAGCACCCCTGTTTTTGGGCAGCAGTTGATTTAATGTATAAAAAATTTATTTGTAAGAGAGAGTTAGAGTCAGGGGATTTTTTCTGAGTGCTGAGAGCTGGAGGAGAAACTGAGCTTCATTGTACAGTCTATGACAGAGATTTTTAATGAAATTTCACAGCTCTAATTTCTGAGATTCATGTGGTATGTTAATTTAGCATAAGTTTTCCCTTTGTCTCATATGTAAATTGTTGTGTTTCATTCACCTCATGATCATTTCTAATTGAGCAAATGAAGTGTTTAGGTAGAATTCATAGTATTATATGCTCTACCTATAAGTTTGTTCAATTCAATGTTTTCTTCTGTTTGACAAGGATTCAAAGTTATTTTTTTCCCTTGTCAGCTCCTCACCAGTCTTGCCATCCCATTTACAATCTAGATTTGATGCTAAATTCCTTGCCTACCTTGCCTCAGTCGTCAACCTGTGTTGTTCATTATATTTCTCTGTTTGAAGCTGTGATTTTGCCCAAGCAGTCCAGAAAAACCCCAAAAAACTTTGAATCAACCCCCCCTTATCAGTTTACTAGCCTAAAATCCTTGTTCCTAATTGGTCAACTCATCTTATTGACAAATTCACCGAGTTTGACCCGAGAGAGCCTTCTCATACCTCGTAGGGCTAGCTACGAGGTGAAATGGTTTGATGTTGCCTTGAAGGTTTACCTTTCTCAGCCTGAGGTGAAATCTCAAGCGCTAACAGTGTGCACGAAGACCTTGGTAAGTCTGAAAGATGGGTGAGTGGGCCCCTGCAGTTGTGTGTGTAGGGAAGAAGAGTCTGTAACAAAAATATTATCAATAAAGATTGTTTTCGAAGCTATACTTGTGTATTTGTGCCCTTATATTTACTTATGAAATTTATGTGTATTCACTTTGTTATCTGAATTTATATGAAGAATTGTTTAATTGATACATGAAAGTAGTATATATATTCAATTAGTTGATATTATGAATGTTTAAAGCACTTTGCAAAAGGTTAGAGTCTGTTTCTATAAGTTACTGCAATTATCTGTATTTTAAGGGTTAGGGTTCGCAAAGGTCGAAAATAAGCCCTAGAAGTAACAAAAACCCATCACACAGATCTCTGGATGCAAAAACCAAATTCTTTCATCCCCTAATACTGCTTCGGGTGAGACTGCAGCCTGCACTACATGGGTTGTTGCTAAAAGGGCCAATAGTTTAGGGTTTTGTTGGCTGGCGCAACTAACTCTGAACTTGGGTCAGGACCCCTTAAGCCAACAAATGGTTCCATTTTCGGGAATGTGATATATCTAAGGAATGTGTGACATCGAATAAATGGTTCCCAACTAAGAAAGAAATCAAGAAGTGGATAGATCGGAAGTTGCAAAAATTTGCAGCTCAGGAAAAAAGGAATCTCATCTATCAAAGGAAGAGTGGCTGAATAAATATCTGTATACAGACAAGCACGATATATTTTTCTTCTCTTTTCCATGCGAGTTACACCAATGATTATCTAAATTTGTGGAAAATCAGGGCACATGGAAGTTGGACAACCCTATTGTGTGGAATCCATAGTTGGTAAGGCATATGGAAGCTTTAGAGAACAAGATCAAAAGGGTTGTCAATTACTGGATTGTTAGTATTTTGGTTGGATTCATTATTGAGTTCACGATCGATGCATTTGTAAGCTATAGCAAATATGAACAACGATTCTTCAAAGGACCAAGAGGTAAGTATCCAAAATCCCTGAGGACTTGGATTACAATGCTTTTGTGCTAGAAAAGGGTTATGCCATTGAATTAGTGTTTAGAAGGGTCTCGACGGGAGCTACGTGAAGTGGAAAAACATTCATAAGAGGCTTAGATTTAGGTGTTGAATATAGTCCCCTGTTGGGAGTTCCTAATAGCGATGAAGAAGGTAGTGTTCTAAGGACACCTCTAGGTGTGCTACAGGTAGTAAGACATGGTATCGCAGGGGAACCTCATCCATCCACTCTGCCTATGCCATCACCTCCACCACACACACCTACACCTACACCTTTGCCTCCACCTCCAACCCCACAATTCAATATGGCCAAAGTGATGAAAATTCCCATATTCAAGGGTCTAGGGATAGAAGACCCTGAACAATTTTGGTTTGCAGCAGATGTTGTTTGGAAGTCACAATAGGTTACATATGAAGATTTGAAGAAATAAGAGTTGGTTATAGCACTGCAGGATAGAGCGCTAAGCTGGTACATTAATTATTTCTAGGCGTATCCAAGTGTAACACTGGACGAGACAAAGAAGGCACTCAAAAATGAATTCAAGAAGCCTAAGTCATAAGCCCAGTGATTGATAGAGGTCAAATAAATCTAGCAGTAGGTAAATGAGTCCACATGGGAGTTTGATCAGAGGTTTAAGTGTATGCTCCAACAGGCTAATATGCAGATCACATATGATCAACATAGGGATTGGTACATTGCTTCGTTGCTACCCCATCTGAGATTTTCGTTGTCACAATAGAAAATTGGAAAGCAAGGTGAAGCTAGATTGCTATGAGATTGGAAGCTTTTCCCATTCGAGATACGAATTTGGGAGTGCATCAAATTCAGTCGCAGTTCGCTAGCTTAGATATGGATTTGCAAAGCCTAAAGAAGGGAAAGGAAGTTCAGATTGAGGTTCATGCAGAAGTTTGGTGCTTGAAATGAAAGGTCCATGGTCATGTTAAGGACTATTTCCTAGTTTATTAGAATTATCATGTTGGGGGGGGGGGGGGGTTGTCCCCCTGAAGCCAGAAAATACTACTAGGTTGAGCTTGGGAATAACACCATGGTGCGCTATTTGTTAGGTTATAGGACATCATGCAACAAATAATTGTCACCTACTACAAAAGTTTGTACAAAATCCCCAGTAATTGTTTTGTAATTTATGAGAATCTGTAGGTCATGATGAGTACCACTACTAAAGATATAAATAAATGATAGATCGAACACCTGCGTATAGAATGCAATAAGAGACACATCCTTAAGATCAGGGCCCAATTGCGACATGTGGAGGATTCCAAGGCTGAGGAACAGGGAAAGGAGCAGGAGATGGAAGGGGTTGTAGTCTGGTCATCTATTATAATTGTGGGGAAGTAGGTCATATTTCATGGGATTCTCAGAATCCAACACCCTCTTTCTGTCAATATTATCGGCAGTTTGGCCATGTTATAGAAGTTTTCCTAGTTCTTATCATGAATATGCAAGAAAATAAAACTCAGACCCAATAACCTAAACAAAACATCCATATGATGAGGTTGGAGCCTCGCAAAAATGGGCGCAGTGTCAATACTGTTACACGAAGCGATGTAGCTACTGGAGAAGATAAGGGGAAATAGATGAAAGCCGATGTATGCATTCACAAAGCTACTGACAAGGAAATAAGATTTAATGTAAGTAAGATGAAGGAAACATTTATGGAATCAAAGAGGAGCTTCACAAATGAAGGAGCATCTACTTCAAGGACTCAAAATATGGGAAAGTCTGAAGAGGCCAGTACTGTGCAGGAGACAAACCCGTCATTATTACCATAATTTTTGAAAACTAGCATGGAACTCCTCAGGCATAAGAAGGTAGTATAAGGGCTAAAAGAATTGATTGATAATTGCACTGGTAAGAACAAGCCTAAACTAGAACAATGTGCAGTACACAAGGTGGGAAAAAGTAAGAAGAGAACTAGGTGCGAAATGAGGTTGACTGTGCAAATTGGAGAATACAAAATGGACCATGTAATTCTTGATTTGGGGACTAATGCAAACATTTTTCCAAAACAAACCTGGGAAAGAATGGGAATACCAACACTACAATGGTCTCCGATCTAGCTAAGAATAGACAATCAGCAGAAGATTATTCCTATGGGATGTCTACATGGAGTGACTATAGATATTGAAGGGGCATGCGCCATAGGCAACTTTGAAGTAATCGAAATCGTGGACGACAGTAACCTGCATCCATCACTACTTGGAATTAATTGAGCATTTGATATGAACGCAATCTTCAATATGAATAAGCACAGTATGACATTTGGAAAGAAAGAACAAAGAGTGATTGTGCCATTAGATCCAACTGAAGGTGCATGATATACTAGACCAGTTCGTGATTATGAGGAAGACGACGACATTGAACAAATCTATAAGTTGACTACACAAGACGAAGATTGGATCAACCCTACAATGGATGGGTTAATTACATGGGATAAGGATAACTCTTGTAATTCAGATTCTGATGAGGAACTTAAGCACTCACAGAATCAATTGCATGAAGTCTCGTTGCTCCGCTGCAATAGGCTTACCAAATCGCTATGATGTATATCTGCCAAGGTACACAATTTAACTTATTATGATGGTTTAGAGGATGTCAATTTATTTCTAGACAAATTTGAAAGGGATGTACTGGAGGAACATCGGTTCCAAGTGCTAGACATTGAGATGCAAGCTACGCCTACTCGTTGGTGGGGCACACATAAAAACAATTTTGCAGATTGGAAGGAGTATTGGAGAATGATGAAGTTGAGGTTTGGGTACGCTAATACCCGCATTGTGGAGAAATATATCATGAAGGATGACCTACGTAAGATCTTAGCTCGTTGGACAAAATCATGGGGAGAAGAACCATAGCCAGAATGGGTTCATATATTCTTCCACATGTTGGATATAATCTTGATGAACTGGTATCTGAAAACGGAGTTGCGACACTAAACCGAAAAATGTGATGTTTTGAAAGAAAGTTATCTACTGACTTTTATCTTTGAAGATGGGTTTGAATGTATAAATGAAGCACTGCAGGAGATTAAGACTGCTATATTCAGAATTCCTGAAGAACTGGTTGAATGGGTACAACCAGATTGGGATACGTAGTTGTGCCATGCGCTTAAATGCTACAGTGTAACCATGGACGATGGTGAAGAAGATCCTAGGAACATCCATATTCATGAGTTCAAAACCTAGTTATGTCATCCCTCAATATTGCTTGGGGTGAGACTGCAGCCTGCACTATGTGGGTTGTTTCTGAAAGGGCCAACATTTTATGGTTTTGTTGGTTGGCACAACTAACTCTGAACCTGGGTCAGGACTCGTCAAGCCAACATGCATATAAAATCTGGAGATATGGTAAAAAAACCATCAATATTTTGAGCAATAATGGATCTTTAGCTTGGGATGTATCTGCAATTGCACCAGGTTAAAAATTCTATAAAGAAGTGGGTATGGCGAAGGATGAGTTGAGGTAGGAAGGAGTCCCACATGCTCAATTCATCATTGTCATTGAGGAATTTCTATTCAACCTAATTGTGGAGTTCATATAAGTCGAAATCACATTGGGTTTCAACAATTTTATACACTTGGTCAACTAGGGGTAGTCTATCTATTTCTATGACAAGGGGTATCATTGGGTTTTCCTCTATGATTTTAGCTTTTCCTTTTAAAGACATACTAAAGGTATAATCATGTAAGGGTGATGTTTACGAGGTAATTAGTAGGCTTTTGTAGTGCTGAAAGAAGCAATTTTGATGCTAGTCTAGTTGTACTGAGCCTGGATGCATAGATTTGCAAACATAATGTGTAAAATAAATAGTAGAAAACCATGTGTTTAGTTAAAGAATGGGAGGATTAATCAGTCAGGATACTCGTTATGAGAGTGGGACATTTATTATGGGAATGACCGAGAAATTAAATGGATGGATAACAGTTAATTGATCGAATTGGACAAATGGTGAAGGAGGAATGGCTTTAACTTTTTGGCGAGAGTGGGAGCGATCAACAATGGTTTTCGGGGTGCAGATGGTAAGTCGCTTATGGGGCGGGGAGGGGGGTGTTTGAAACACTTAAGGAGTGGACAAGTTTCATTGGTAGTGCTTTTGAAACAAAATTTTGGACCCCCCTCGGGTTAAAAGTTGGAGGGGTGGGGGCGGGGGGGCGGGTCTAAAGTTCTTCCCCTGTCGTTGATCTGGGCGGGGAAAATCTCGGCGGTTGATACAAGCACCTTTACTACATAATACAACAAAACATCAAGTCGACAAGTCAACTTTATTAAACTATAATTATTTGTTTAATTAAGTTTAAACTAATTAAGCAACTAATTATTCATAATATGTGACATTTAAATGAGTGCACATTTTTTTAATATTTCTTGGGATTTATTCATTTTTTTCAATAATATTTTTTGTCCTTTTCTCTTTTTATATTCCTTTTCATTTTTATATTTTTTCTTTTACTTTATATATATATATATATATATATATATATATATATATATATATATATATATATATTTCTTTATTTTTTCAACAAGAAAATGTAAAATACAGGGTAAGTTACAACAATCACATACATAAAAAAGTCATCATCATTGGAATGATTATTTCCTAAGGCTACAGATTGATTGAGTGGATCACCGTACAAAGAGTCATGGCATGTAGATGATAGAAGATCACAAAAATATAGATAAGATTGGAAGCTAGAGTTATGAATGACAACATCATGTTGTGAAATGGGGAAGTTAGTCTTCCCCATGGGCTTCATGACCCATTCTAGGATTTCCTCCATTGAATCCGGGTTATGAGAAATGAAAGAAGAATGAGAATATGGATTAGGAATTTGATTTTCGATTTTTCAACTTTATTATGATCGCACAAAGGCACCTTCATCAGAACTAGAAAAGGAGGAGGACAAAGAACTAAAGGATCAGTAAATTCCTCCTCTGAAATTAGAGGTGACTCATGATTCACAATAGTTGGGGAAGTACGAAATTAGGGGGTTTAGGTTCACTGTGTAAAGAGATAAGAACTAAGCACTCAAACTATTGTTTCAAGAAATCTTGATTCATGTCTTCTTCAGAAATTTCACAATAAAGGTGAAGGAATCAATTAGAAAACTCCTCAACTAATTCATTAGGTTTCATTCTTAAGAGATTGATTCCTTTACAAACATCTTGGTAATTATACCTATCAAGGTCTTGGGGAAGCTCCCCAAGGAAATGATGAAGGGAATGGATGAAATTAAGTGGCAAGGTATGACACGATTGATTAACACAACCTTCAAGGGTGAGGAAGAAAAGAAAACAAGAAAACTCTTCATCATTGATTTCTTAAGGTTTAAATTTTTTAAGAAAATCAAAAATGTGCTAAGAAATGGATGTTCCATCCTCACCATAAAACTTTAAATGGGACAAGTGATAGAGAGGCTCATCGGGGATTGAAAATTGATAAAGGAAAAATTAGAGAAACACCCCGGGAGTAAGATTTGAGTATGAGCCATTTTAGATAAGAGATTCAAACCAAATTCAAAAAAATCACCTTGTCATCTAGCCCTCCTTCTAGAACCATTTTTGATGGTTATGGAAATTTGTCAACCAAGGGGTCTCCCTAATGTGAAGTCCCAATTACACCTCACATTGTTTGGAGTAGGAGCCCCATCTAGAATATCATCTTGGTTTTTATGTATCTTAGAGATATGCCTTGGCTCTAACTATCAACAAGAGAGAGGAGTGGACATGCACCTTCTAAAATAAAGGGAGGTGTTCCTGGTGAGTGTTCGATTGTATGTGTGTAAAATTTCTTTCCGTATGGAGGGGAGGAGAAGTGAGCCTCTAAGAGAGAGATAGTAGTACCACCCTAGTAGAGACACACATGAAAAAGAAGGTTCCATGCAACATCAATCAAAATAGTCCACAGAGATGTGATGGTGATTGAAACCAATATAATGAGGAATATCTATCAAATATCTAGCGAAACTGATCAGGTGCTCAAAATTAGTCTCAAAACTCAAAATGGTATAATCTCAATAAAATTAGCTTCAGATCAAAGTGCTCATCATTCTGATTCCAATGGTGCAAATGACAGTCAAATCCAACTCATATGAAGAAGTTAGAGCAAGTCAAATTTTAGGTTTGACTTGGACAGATGACAGGAGAAGATGACGTGGCAGGACTCTTCAGCGAATAGGGAAGTGCCAAGTGGTAGGCCACCATTGTCCCCCTAATTCGCAAATCACATATTGCAAGTGAGTCGACATTAAAGAATCACCCCTAGAACAAGCCAAGTTGTGATGCGATAATTGTAATTGAACATCACAAAAGGGATGTACTACAAATATCGGCCCCCAGTGTACCGGTTTGCGATGCAATAATCAAAATCACATATCACACAGTGAAGATTCCCATATATATGTTACCCCCTGACTCCACCAATTGCAATTTGTGATGGATCCTCGATGTGATAATATTATGGGTTTCAATTGATAGTTCTATTGGGTCTGTCGTTTATCGCAATCGCATATCACCCATGCTGCGTTCACAAACCATAACAGCCGCCAGTTATCATTGATTGTGATTTGCGATGGAGATGTCGATGTCGATAGCTTATTACCACCGCATGGTGACGTTTTCACCCAATTAGTGATTTTTGGAGCAAAATTGTAGGATCATGCCAGAAATGGTGCAATTTGTGGAGCAAATATTGGGAAAACTAGGAGAGTTCATAAATTCTTCAGTTTTCCACAAAATTGGATGCAAAAAGAGGCTAGATAGCCATTTTTAGACATTATGGACTCAATGGAGAAAGTTTCTGAAGCCTTTGAACATTGTAAATGTTAGGTTCCTATAAATTATAGGATCTCAAGCTGATTGAGTATTTTGTATTTGTAATTTTACATTGTACATAAATTTCAATATTCAAATGATTTCCAAAATATATATAAAAAAATAAAAAAATGAAAAGGGGGTATGCTGGGGATGGGTTCCCCCTAAGAGCAATTTTGGGGCTAAAATCCCATGTTTTGGGATAATTTTGTAATGAATTTCTAAAGTCTCCGCATTTTGTTGTCATGGAGTGCGAAGGTGTCAAGAGTCATAAGGGGTTGTCCACCCTTATTTTGTAAAGTGTAAAGTCGGTTGTAAATATCTACCCATGGTTCGCGGACCATGGGATTGTATAAAAAGGAGCTAAGTAAATAAACTCTAAGTAGTGAAGAGTTAAGTGAAGGAAGGAAGAAAGGAGCCTAAGTGTTCTCGGGTCTTAGTGTAGGTAGAGGCTCTAGGGCTAAGTGCAGAGATGCCTAGGGTGGAAGTCCGTAACTGAGTGTGCGGACCCCTATAACTATGTGCACAGGGTGGATAGAGTTTGTGTTAAACTAAAAGATACCAATAAAGAGAAGTATTCTGCAATTACTGTGTATTTATTTCTTGTTAATGCATTTGATTATATTGTGTTTTGGGTTTAATTTACAATGTTTATGCAATGCACGAATATATGTGATTGTATTGGTTAATTGAATGCAAGTAAGGATATCAATTTACACGGTGCTGACTGTGAGTGATTAGTAAGATGATTAAACACTTTAGATAACTTGGGAACCTATACAATACATTGTCAGAGTTGCGCGAAAGTACCTGGACCACAGGTTAAGGTTGTGTGAAGGTCAATCATACACCTTTGCGGAGGTACTGAAGGGAAGAATAAAGGGTAGACTCACAGAGCCCTAAGGCTTAGCGACTGACACAAAAGTAGGGGCAGAGGGTATAAACCGACATCACGACCATCTTAGGGTGCAAAAACTTGGTTCCAACATCCCCCCATACTGCTTCGGGTGAGACTTCATTCCGTCTTCTGTGGGTTGATGCCGAAAGGGCCAATAGTGTAGCGATTTGTTTGGCTAACTAACATTGAACCTGGGTTAGGGCCCACAAAGCCAAAAAATGGTTACATTGTTGGGACCAGAATCTTCATGAGAGATGTGTGATGTCATATCATTGGAATCCAACTAAGAAAGAGGTCGAAGACTGGTTGGATAGGAAGATCCATGAATTCGCGGTGCAAGAGAACATAAATCCATGGTTGATAAAGGAATAGTGGCTAGACAGGTACCTATATACAAAAATCCACAAGATATTTTTATGTTCCTTTCCAGTTGAGTTATACGAGTGGATCGCAAAGCTAGCATATAGCCAAGGAAGGTGGAGGCTTAACGGTCCTATTGTCTAGACCCCGGAGCTAGTATAGAAACTGGAAGCTTCTAAGGATGAGATCACCTGCGTTGTTGATCATTGGCTCGATCGTATCATAGGAAGATTTTTGATTGAATTAGAGGTTGATACCTCAGTCAGTTACAGCAGGAAGAGTGACACTTTTTCAAGGTTAGCGAGGTATGTACCTAAAGTCTTTAAATACTTGGATTAAGATGTTATTGTGAGAAAAATAGGCTATGAAACTACCTTGATGTTCAGAGCTACACAAAGTGGAAAGGCTTAAGGGAATGAAGAAAGAAAGGGTCTCGAATATAGTCCACTAATTTCACCTCCTTTGAGTGACGAAGAGGGAGTAACGCATGCTTCTCTGAAAAGTGCGGTTCAGTTGATAAAACAAGGGTTCCCGTGACTACCACCTCCACCCACACTACCTCCACCTTCACCATCATCACCCCCTGCGAGTTTGCCCACACCACCACCACCACCACCACAGTTCAACATGGCGAATTCAATGAAGCTACCTTTGTTTAAGGGCTTGGGAAATGAGGACCCAGACCAGTTCTGGTTCATTGCAAAAGTTGTGTAGGAAGCTCAGAGCATCATAGATGATCACATGAAGAAGGCAACGTTGGTTAGTGCTTTACAGGATCGTGTGTTAACTTGGTACATAAAGTACTTTAATGATAACCCAAACGCTGGGTTGGCAAAGATCTAGACTGCACTAAATAAGGAGTTCAGTAGGCCTAATCCGAGGCGCAGTAGATTGTGGGGTTCAAGGAAATCGTGATAAAACTAGGTGAGACACCTTGGGAATTGGATCAGATATTGAAGTGTAAAATCCATTAAGATAATATGAACTTAACATATGGACAACACTGTGAGTGGTTTATGGCTTCACTCCTGCCTCACCTAAGGGTTGCACTATCACAACAGAAGATTACGACTCAGGTAGAGGCCTTGGAGATTGCAATAAGACTACATGAAATACCAATACAAGATACGAATATGGGTGTTCAATAGATCCATGTGTAGTTAAAAAATATTTTCCTCAAAATGCAAAGTTTGAAGCAAGATAGAACAATTGGACTAGAGGCGCGCGAAGAGATATGATGCCTGAAATGTAAGGGTTAGGGGCATAACAAAGACCACTACTCGGTCTTTGCGAACTATATTGCAGGAGGAGGACTGATTCCTTTGAGATTGGAAGTCCAAGCAAGACCGAGCACAGGTCCTGCGTTATGGTACGCTATATGTAAGGTAGCTCGGAAACATACAACTGATAACTGTCATTTGCTGCAGAAATTTGTACAAGCATCACAACAACTATTATGCAACTTTTGCAGGCAGGTAGGGCATGATGAGTGCAACTGTCGAAGTTATGAATTGATGACAGATAGATCACCTACCTATAGAGTTCAGGTAGAAATGCGCCCCCTTAACTAGAGCATTGGGATGGTGCGAACAGGCTTTCAGGGGCATGGATGAGGTCGAGGTAGAGGAGGACCTAGTAGAGGTCAAGGGCAGCTGATCTATTACAATTATGGAGGACCGGGACATTATGCTCATAAATGAACTAACCCAACAAGTCCGTTGTGAAAATATTGTACTCATTTTGATCATGAGATGGAGGATGGTCCTACACTGATAGCGAGGATACATGATATAGGGGTGCTACCACTGCATTTGACTCAGAACATGCAGATGATGAGGGTTGAGCCTCATGAAGAGGATCCGAATGTGAATACAGTTCTCTGAAGTGGAATTGAAATGGGCGATGATAAGGGGAAAAATCCCAATGACAACACATGGATTCGCAAAGCTCTGGC
Organism: Pinus taeda; assembly: GCA_000404065.3. Classification (NCBI taxonomy): domain Eukaryota; kingdom Viridiplantae; phylum Streptophyta; class Pinopsida; order Pinales; family Pinaceae; genus Pinus; species Pinus taeda. The sequence continues at coordinate 39,167 of APFE030541570.1, read as the reverse complement.
GAAGGAGGCTTAATTTGATTTCAAGTGCGCATGCCAAACGTTCATGGAAGCAAAGAAGAGCTTCACTGAGGCCTCTACCTCAGGGAGCCGAGATAAGCTTGTTCAGGAAATGGACCCTTCTATGCTTATGACCTTTCTAGAGACCTGCATGAAGCTGCTATGCGATAGCAAGGCTGTGAAGGGGTTACAGGAAATTATAAATAGATGCGCCGAAAATGCTCCAGATAAACCTCGCATGGTATAGAATATTGGTAAGCATCAAGCAAGGACAGGGCATGAAATGAGACTCACTGCATAGATAGGAGAATATCAAATGGATTAGGTTATTCTAGATCTGGGGTTAGATGCGAACATTTTCCCGAAGGAAACTTGGGAGCGGATGGGGAGACCTATGCCACAGTGGTCTCTGATTCAATTAAGAATAGAAAATCAGCAGAAGATCATCCCCATGGGATGGATGCAAGGCATAACTATAGATATTGAAGGTGCAAGCGCATTGGCTGATTTTGAAGTAATAGAATTGTGGATGACAATAACCCATACCTCGCGCTCCTTAGCATTGATTGGGCTACTGACATGAACAGGGTAATCAACCTAAAGAAGTGAAAGATGATATTTGAAAAGAAATAACTTTGGGTAATAGTACCCCTAGATCCTTCTGAAGGATTGCACTATACGAAACCAGTCTACGATTATGAAAGTGATGAAGATTTGGACTAGATATATAAGATATCAACACGAGACCAAGATTGGGTGAATTTGACAGTGGATGGATGAATTACATGGGATCATGAGAGTTCCTGCAACTCAGACTCAGACGAAGAATTAGAGCACTGGAAGAATCGGCTACATGAAGTAACCACGCTGAGCTGTAACATGATGACCTAGTCACTGTGCTATGTGTCGTCAGAGGTAAGAAATATGCCCACTATGATGGCCTGAATTATGTGGATGTGCTTTTGGATGCATTTGAGAGGGAAGTACCAGAGAAGCAGCGCTTCAAGGATTTGGACTGGGTACTGCACGCTGCGCCCGTGAGATGGTGGGGCACACACAAGCGTAGTTTTGATGATTAGCACGTGTGTAGGAGGATGATGAGAACACGCTTTATGAAGCCAAAAGTACGAGTGACATAAAAGTATGATGGAAAGGATGATCTACGTGCACACTTGGCCAAATGGGCTAAGGCATATGGAGTGAAGCCCCAACCTGAACAGGTGAACTTGTTCTGTCACACCTTGGATGTCATCCCGATGAAATGGTACTTAGAGACAGAGCTCTGCCATGGCACAGGAAAATGGGATAAAAGGGTTCATAATGACGTTCAACTTTGAATATGACTTTGACTGTATTGAAGAAGCACTACAAGAAGTTAAAGCAGTAATATTTAGGATACCGCAGGGTCCCTTAGATCTGATTCAACCCGATTAGACTACTCAGCTGAGCCACACGTTGGAATGCTATAACGTAACTGCTAAAGAAGAAGATGAGGACCCACAAAAGATTAATATCCCTGAAACTGAGGGTCACCGCGAGTTCGGGGAACCGCAGATCGAGAATCCTGATATACTTGTGCCACTAAATACGAAAAAGTAAATATTGGTATAGAGGAAAAGCCCAAATTTTGCGAAGATTGGAGATTACTGGGATGATACAACTGTAGATAAGGTTGCTGAATTTCTCCATGAATACCAAGATCTGTTCCCTACCAAGTACAAAGTTAAAGGGGATAATAGGAGACCTGAGCATTATGAAGATCACATTAAAACCTGACACGAAACCAGTTAAGCAAATACCTTACCATCTCAATTTGAAGTATAAGGAGAAGGTATGCTTAGAGTTAGATATGATGCTCGCAACAGGCATCATTGAGCCCGTAGAAGAATCTTATTGGGTAAGCCCAATGGTGGTATAGGAAAATAAGAAGAAGGATGAAATAAGGATATGCATAGATCTCAGGAAGTTGAATGACGCTTGTGTGCATGATCCTTTCCCAACTCTGTTCACTGCTGAGGTATTGGATAATGTAGGTGGCTAGGAAGCGTACTCCTTCACTGATGGGTTTTTTGGTTACCATCAGATCAAAATCGCACTTGAAGATAGAAGCAAGACGACCTTCGCGACTGAATGGGGATGTTTTCTATACACTGTAATGCCTTTCAAATTAAATAATGCGCCTATGATTTTTTCCCACATAGTCATTGTTGCATTCGAAGACTACATTCATAAGTTTCCAGAGGTGTGCTTTGATGAATAGACTATGTTTGGGTTGGTAAAACACCATGTAGCAAGTTTGTGCTTAATGCTAGATACTTGTTGAAGGTAGAAAATTACGCTCAATATGAAGAAATGTTTGTTTTGTGTTCCTTTTGGGACTCTGTTGGGTCATGTGGTTTGCAGACAGGGACTGATGGTAGATCCTGTGAAGATCGCAATGACACTTAACTTGGAGGCACCGAGGAGTGTGAAATAGTTGCGCACAACCTTGGGACATACTCGGTACTACATGTTGGGCCAAGGAAGCTTCAGCCAAGATTTTGAGTTTATTTTGGTCTTTCTTCTTCCTCAAAGTTTTCCTCAACTTGGGTTTTAAGCTCCTAATTCTCGCTCTGCAAATCTTGTTTCTTGCCAAATAATGAAAAGCCATGTGTCTCAACATCTTTTTCTCCTTATTTGCTTTCTCAAGTAGCTTCTACAAGTGCATATTTGTCCTCTCTAGCCAAGATTCCCGGTCAGCATCAATCTCTTGTTCAAGCAGTGTCAATTTGACTTTCCTCCTCTTCATTGCTTGTCGGTTTTCCCTTATGTTATGTAGCTCCATGATCGTATGCTTATCCTCCAACTGCTTGTTGCTTTGCTCAAGGTAATTGATGATCCAGTTAGCCCTTTCAAGGTTAAGAGCTAAGGCATCAATGTCAAATTCTTGCTCTTTGATGATCTCTTTTAGTCTTGAGCTTTGGGGGCCCAAATCCACATCATCATCCTGAATCAAAATGAAATCTCTCTCCTAACCTTCAAAAGGTCCCTCTTCATGCAATTGTTGTTTACCTTTGTCTTGTACCTGCTCTGCTGAAGAAGAAGGCAAAGCCCCTTTATCCCCTGGTGAAGATAGCATTTTCCTCTCGTCTGATGAAGGAAACGAGATCCCTTCCACCCCTAGAGGAGATAGTACTCGTTTTGCAGCTGCAAATAGCTTCCTTGTCCCATATTGATAAGTGACATATACTGGCACCCCTGTAGCTTGAGCTGTAGCTTGAGTCTCATGCATCTCTGGTTGATTTGAAGGCCCTCCTTCCTCTTGAAAAATTGATGGGGTCACTTGAGGGCTTTTGAAAACCTCATGTGAAATGAAATCATCCCATGAAACATTCAACAAACTCAGATAATGCAAAACCACAATCTTGATCAATGAAAAGTGATAAATGTTGTTGTATTGTTGATGAGGAGGTTTTCGTTTCACTAATGTGGTCATTTTCTCAATATTTCTGCATATGAAATAGGGGAGGTTCATCATCCTCACTCTAGTGAAATGCATCTATAATCTAATATGGTAGGTGTACAAGCAAGAAAATCTCCCTTCACAGTTGAAGTATTTGATAATGAGCTTCATGAGTGGAGCATATGTATCCTGTAGGTATCTGAAAGGAAAGAACCTACTGATCTGCTTCTAATAGCTAGCCTCGATATAAGGCTCATAATGTTCTTTGTCCATAAGTTGTCTTTTGTTCCACTGTTCACCCACATTCGGAATAACTATTGCTTCAGCTATAGTTTCAGGCATCAAAGTGAAGGTAACACCTGCTAAATTGACCTGCCCATTGTGAAGATGGAGAACAAAAAGTCTAGCAAGCTCATGGTGGTATTTCACTCTTTCCACCATGTCACAAAACTGGTAGCAAGACTTATGTTTGAAACATGCTACTGCAAGAGGACAAGCCAATAGCTCTGTGAGTGTAGTGGGCTCCTCCAGGATGTGTTTTCCTCATTTATGGGGTCTTCTCAGTGCATGAATTTCTTGGGAGGAATCACTCACTATTTCCTCATCCATTTCATAAGCTGAATTTGTTTCCATATTTGCCACTGTTTGGATGTTTCAATGATGAGTATGAAGAGATTTGGTATCAAAAATAGGTGACTGTTGTTTGATGAATAGGAATGATAAGTATGATGAATAGAGGATTTGATGTTGGTTGTAGGGTTTTAGGGTGTGATAGGGTTTGGGGATGCAAATTAGGGTTTGGGGAATAGTGGAAATTTGTATTAGGGTTTTAGGGTTTGGGGGATAAGGGTGTAGGATGAGTATGAATGAGAGAGGGAAGGGGAAATGAAACTTGGGAAGTGTAGTGGAGGAATGTGAAAATGATGCAGGGGAATAACAACAAGAATGACAATTTTTCAAAACCCTAGTCAGTTTTTGTAATGCATTGTGCAACAGTTAGGGTTTGTCTTTTCATCTATTTACACACCATCAATGAGGACTAAAACCCTTGCAATGGGAATTAGGAATCCTTACTTACTTGGAGGAATGATGATTGCAAAGTTATAAAGCTTGAGGACCGGTGTGCGGCGCCAACACACAGGTGTGCCACGCCAAATTGGTGCATCACGCCAGTTCAACCTTTAGTGTATTTTATGCACTCTGTGAGACACGCTGATCAGGTGTGTCACGCCATTACCCAGGTGTGCTACGCCCAGAGAAACTGCTAGGTTTTGCTGCAATTTTTCTCTCCTTGGCCTCAAAAATGCGATTTCACTTGTTCACTCTCTCTTTTGGCACAAATGAAGTTCTTAAACATGAAAAACACTTTATATACCCTTTTGAATTTAATTTTTTGCATTTGGAAAACCCACTTTCTAATGTTTGCTTTTTCACTTTGGTCTTTAAAACTCTGTTTTGTAGTTTCGCTCTCTTTTTGACTTTTGATGGACTAATGCTTTGAATTTCTTGTCTCTTTTGCAGAAGCTGGAGTGCAGGAGTTTGGCAAGGTGACCCAGGGCTACAGATGATACTTATTACATATAGGAAAATTAAAATTACATAAAATTACATACATAAAACATAAAAGCTCTATTTTTCCTCAAAACAAGGTTTTGAGGAAAAATCAATTACTGAAAATGTCATTATTGAAATTTTTATGTTGAGACCTTATTAGACCTCCTCATGCACCTACTAAGCATTATCAGGCTTTTACAAGACTATGAGGACAAACCCTAGACCTAATGATACCTAAAACCCTAAAAAATGACTTTTGCAAGTGTAAAGACAGAAAATGACTGTAAATGACCTGGATTTATGAAAATAGGCTAGCAAGTAAAAATCATGAGGGAAAATTAATAATAGCCACCACCATCAGATGATCCATGACCCTAATGGAATGCAGTTAATCAGAGGAGACACCTAAGAATGCATGCAACAAGAGAATTTTGATCACTAATGGAGGGATGAAGATACCGACACTAACATTAGCTCCAATGGGGAGGTTTTCTCCTTGGAGGTGCCATGAACTATAGATCTCTAGAAAGCAAACAGTGCCTCTTCCATTGGGCTGAATGGAGTCAATAACTTCACCAAACCAAAACCAATATCTTAACTCAAAACTGGACTCAGTTACATGACTAAAAACTAACTAAAAACTGACTCAAACAATTGACTCTATCAATCCACACGAAATAATCAAGAACTGACATTAGACCTCCAGTTTTATAGCCTTCACTTCGGGCCCCAAACTGATTGATTGAATAAAGTGCACACTTGAAATGAAGGAAATAAAATGATATGTACAGTGACCAATTATGACAACAGAAAATATCTCAAAGATAATACCATTTCAACAGTCGGCCATTGACCAGCCCTAAACTGACAGAATGACGACAGTGCACACTTGCAATGAAGGAAATAAAATGGTATGTACAGTGACAAATTATGATAGTAGAAAATATCTCAAAGATAATACCATTTCAGTAGCCGACCATTGACCGTCCCACCTGGACAATCTTCTCCATTCATTTCTTTCAGCAGAAAAGCATTTTGACCCCGATATGCAACAATTTTGAATGGTCCCTTCCACAGATTCTTGAACTTTCCGTGCTTACCTTTTTCCTCGTTTCTAGCATCCCACTTGAGCACTATGTATTTAATCTAAAACTTATCTAACTTTACCTTCCGATCATATATTTTATTGATTCCCTCTTGCAGCTTGAAAGTATTCTGGAAAACCTCCTCTCTCGTCTGCTGTAAATGGATCATTTGGTTTATTCGTCGCTGAAAATGATCCTCTTTGTTGCCAACTTTCTGTAGACGTTTTACCACCAGGACTGCAACAGATATCATGAACATTGTTTCAACACCATATACTAGTTCAAATGGAGACATGCCAATTAATTTCTTCTAACTTACTCTATCCGCCCATAGTGCATTGACAAGCTTCTTGTGGCAACGCTTTTTGTTTGTTTCCAACAGCTTTTTGATGATGTTAACCAATGATTTATTTGAAGATTCTACCAATCCATTACCTTGCAGGTAGTATGCAATTGAATTCCCCAAGGTAATTTGATATTTATTACAAAAATCAATCATTCTTTTAGATTTAAAAGCTGCTACATTATCTGTAATCAGTGTGTTAGGACAATCGAAACGTGACAAAATTTTATTTTCGAGAAACTGAATTATGACTACATTTGTAACCTATCGAGTGGGGATGGCCTCAATCCATTTTGTAAAATAATTGTTTCTGTTAATATCCACTTATGTTGAGCTTAATATGTAGGGTGGATCTATCCAATAAAATCAAGGCCCCACTGCTGAAACAGAGCACTTACTTCAACCAGTTTGAGAGGTAGTGGCTGTAAGTTTCTACTTCCCTGAAAATGTTGACATTCGTAACAGCTTGTAAAATTTTTATAAACATCAGTAAAGAGGGTAGGCCAATAGTACCCTGCTCTCAAAATTTTATTTGATGTTGTCTTCCAAAACAAGTGACCTTCACAATCCCCCTTGTGAAAATCATCCATGACCTATTTGTCTTCTTCCTCAACCAAACAATTCAGCAACATACCTCCAGGATCTTTCCAATACAATGCATTATTCATATTACAAAATTTGGCAGCCTTTAATTTCAGAGTTCTACTTTTAGTTTTAGCATTCTCGGAGGCGGTGAAAGATTTTGGAGCACATCTACAATATCGGAATACCAAGGGCAATGGATAAAAATTGCCGATACCTGAATAGGTGAGTTGTCCTAATCTTCTTCGAACATGGCAACAATCAAGTTTATGTCCAAGGCATGCAAATTAGACTCCGCCATCAGTTTTTCCAAACCTTGCCCTTTGATGAGTTTTTTTGGCTTTATTTCCAAGTCATATTCTAATAAAGCTGCAATCCATTTGCCTCGTCTCCCTTCTGGATCTGTCTGTACTAAAACGATCTTTGATGGTTGCACTAGGAACATAGGCAAGAATATGAGAATGCAAAATATATACTTGGAAATCTTTCATAGCTTTCACCAAGGTAAGAGCTTGCTTCTCAATAATATTATACTTTAAGGCTACATCTCTTATTGTTATTCTAAAAAAGGTAATTGGCTTCTCAAGCTGGTCTCTTTTTTGCATTAAGACCACTGCCATAGTATGCTTTGAAGTGAATGAAAATAAAACAAAATCTCAGGAATAATCTGGGTTGATCAAAATTGGAGCTGAAGAAAGGGCCAAATTTACCAAATTGAAAGACTTTATTACTTCTTCGGTCCACTTTACTACACTATCTTTCTTTAACATGTTTGTGATTTCCCTCAAATGTTCTTCTAGATTTGGCACAAAATGACGTAAGAAGTTCATCTTGCTGTTGAATTCTTGGATCTCCTTTTTACTATGGGGAAAATCAATTTTCTGAATAGCTTCCACTCGAGCAGGATTGATGCGGATGCCCTCCTTTGATATGATGTGACCGAGAAGCTTTCCTTCATCCATGGAAAACAAACTCTTTTTGGGATTAAGAGATATTCCATACTTTCTGCACCGCTGAAAAAAAATCTTCAAATGGTAAAGATGTTCCTCATCTGAATTAGAAAAAACCGTCAAATCATCACGATAAACTACTAAAAATACATCTTTCTCATTTGCAAAGGAGATATCCATAGCCTGCTGAAAAGTTGCACCAACATTCTTTAAACCGAATGACATCTTGGCATAATGGAAAGTCCCCCACGAAGTAGTGAATGTTGTTTTGTCTCTGTCATCCTCATGGACCAAAATTTGATTGTATCCAGAATACCCATCGAGCAGCGACATACGAGATGCCTCGAGCACTCTTTGGAGTATGTGATCCATCTTTGGAAACGAATAATTATCTTTCAAAGACACCTTATTCAGATTTCTAAAATCAACGCATAATCTAATCTCACCTGTATTCTTCTGCACGGGCACCAAATTGAAAATCCATTCTGAAAATATGATTGGAATGATTATACCAGCCTTTCATAATCGATTCACTTCCTTCTCTATAGATGGTAGCAACTTAGGATTGATCCTTCTTAGCTTTTGGAAAAATGGCTTTTGGTTTGGCTTGATTGGAATGATGTGCTAAATTATACTTTTATTGTACTCCTTCAAACCTAAATAGTCACATGCAAATACATCAGCAAATGAGGAAAATAAACTAATGTACTTTTCCTTTACCTGAGGAGGCAATGCCTTTGACAACTTCACCATCTTTGGATTTTCTGTTGTT
>APFE030541570.1:0-16788 GCA_000404065.3 Pinus taeda | reverse complement strand
GACTCATCCAAAGGATGAGCTTACAAACAAGCATATGTTATCCTCCTCAAGCTTGTAAAAAATAAAGAGGTACTTGCCAGAAATGGTGGGGGAAAAATGAGAAGAATGAGGCTATTTGATATCCTTTTGTCTCAAAAATAAAACCTTACTACCACTCTTGAACACGACACTTATTCATTCACCTGGGTTGGGAAATCCCTTGTCTCACAGTTGACCAAGATCATTTGACATCTTTAGCCGGGTTATGGGAGCCAACTTTGAGTCATTCATCACCAAACCATATGTTGTGTCGTTATGTGTTCAAGAGGTCTGTAAACAAAACATTCAACCGCAAAATACCTTTCATCCATTGTGTCATCATTGAGTCAGTCCTTGCAGCAACATTTATTCAACTTGAACTATGGTTTCGTGTTGTGGGCTTGCCTACGACGGGTCGCTTTGTATCGACATCAGCAAATTATCTGGAGAGTTGACTTAGAAATCGTCAGTACCTTGGAGTCTGCATGCATCAATGGCAGGTTTCTCGCCTTCGACATCAATTTTCATCATTGACTTGCGATCGAAGGATTCCATGAAATGTTCGACACCGACTCATTCATTCACATCTCATGGATTGTGCTGGGTACTTTGAGAACCATTGACATTACTGGTGGTCTCTCTCACGCTTGTTAACAGTTTACATCATTGACTGGTATCAAGTGGTTTCTACCATGTTCGACATCGACTCATTTATTCACATGGCTAGAATCGTACCAATTCGGGAAGTAGAGATGAAGACCCTGGATCTAGTTTCCACCATCCAGGCTGCGAGGAGTTTTGTATTCATTATGTTCTAGACCAATCATAAACAGATGGCTGCGCCCATACTGTGTCTACGCGAGTCTATGATTATGATGTATTATGAAATCATTCCTGTATCAGAGTAGTTAGTCCAATAGTTAAAGTTTTGATCTGAGTTTGGGAATGCCTACCTCAGCGATGATATGATCTTATACATGTATTTTGTGTTGAAAATTGCAGGTTCTGACCGGGCTCTCCACAAGATGATCCTCGAAATGATAAAGTACTTCACCCTTCCTATATGATATAACACCCTTATTTATTACAGGCTTCGTACTTTAGGGGGCAATCTGTTACACTGAAATTTGTCACCATGACTATCTGCAGTTAATATGGCTCCATCAATAGTCATATTATCCTCCTTGTCAAGCCTAATACCTCTGCTCTTCATGTCAAATTTCAAAAAGAGAGAAAGTCACTAAAAAACATGTTTATCTCTGGGTACGCAGGTTCTCTCTACCTTGCCTGCGTATACGCATCCAAACACACTATACCTGCGTACTTGTACGCTCTGCAAGCTAAAGGTTGGGTGCGTACCCCTGTAAAGGTCAAAAGGCGCGAGTTTCATCTTTAAAAAGTTACTTGTGGTCACTTCTAGAGCCTTCTAGAAGAGTGTTTGACGTGTATTGAGCGCCTCCAGATGATTCATGCATCCCTATGATAGAGGAACTTATCCCATCAAGAGAGGAGCTACCCCATCCAAAAGAGGGAGTATCCCATTGATGTTGGAACTGAATAACTTCCTCTAGAACACTATAAATACAGGAATTGGGCCAGAGGAGGGGAGGTTGAAAGATGAACATTCTAAAGGGTAAATGCTGCTGAAATTAGGACTTCCATTGTTGACTTGTGAGGAGAGATCACTATCCTTCCTTGTTGCCATATTGGGAGTGGGTGAGCTTGTCAAAGTAGAGGAAATCTCTTGTTGGACCCTGGGAGGAGCTTGCACAACACCAAGGCTCAGGTTGTAATGGTTCCTTTTTTGTTTCCTTAATACAAATAAGTCCATTCTTCTCAATGATTTGTTGTTAATGAATTATTTCATGTACTCCTTGGTTTATGTGATGAATATGCTTTGTTTTATGATGAATATTCAGGTGTTATGTAATCGTTTGCTTTGTTAGTGTATGCAGGTCTTAAAGTGAAGGAGGAGCTCATCTGGATCAGCAACGCTGGACTGCTACAACAAGCTTTGGACCTAAGGTAAGATCTGAAAACACTTGATCTCTCATAGAATAATGTGTTTTTAGAGAAGGATTGCTCTTGTTTGGTTTGTTTGTCACTAAAAAGTCTTAGACTCCTAGGGAGGTTAGGTTTGTCCACAAAAATAACTCTTTCCGCATGACAGGGGGGAGCTTTGACTAACCTTCGCCTATGTCTCCATTTATGTATATGATTGGAGATGTGGGTGGCGGTATCCTGGTGTAATGAAGTGAGGAGCTCTATCCCAGTCTCATAGAGGATGGGTAGCTGGAAGTGCTTTAGGAATTCCATCACTAAAGCGTCGAAGGTGTTTACTGACGCGCGTGGTAACTCAATGTAACATTTAGCTGCGCTGTCAGTGAGGGTGCGGGGAAAAAAACGTAATTGGACACTATCATCCACCATGGAGTTTGAAACACATCGCAGATGGTAGGTGGTGATGCCCAGATCCTCCCCTTGCTTTCCTTTGAACTTGGGGATGTCCGTTGGTATCTTATGCGGGATCGGTGATCATTGTAAGTTATGATAGATGGGGTCATTTGTAAGTTTGTACAAGTCGGGTATATCCAACGTTGCCAAAAAAGGCAGAGAGTTTGGTGCCCCCAACTCAGACCAAGGTGATGACATATGACTTGAGGAGCCTTGTGCTCCTCCCATCATTTGAGTCCCAATATTATACATGGGTTGCGTGGTATAGTAGTTGCCTTGAGGTATGGCATTGTAGTGTGGATTTCCATGGGGATTTTGATTATGGGGTATAGAATTGCCCCCAGGATAAGCGGTGCCCCCTTGACTCATTTGAATTTGTGAGTAGGGTGCCCCCATGGATTGGTTGGGACTTCCTTGAGGATTCCCGCCCATCACAAAACTAACCATTTTTCCTTGATTGACATAAGGAATTCTCATGTCAATTAGCGACTAACCATGCATGCCTGAGAATGGAGGGGGAACTGTTACGTTCTCTACCGACATGTGCATATTGGGAATGCCCCCAGATATTTGAATCTAGGGGATTGAACTGTACAATGGTGGCCGACCATATTGTTGGTGGATGGGAACCATGCCCATAGTGCCATATTGAGCATTATAGGGAGCGTTGTATGTAGCACTTGTCGAGGGTATGCAGTTTGACACTAAAGGGGTGGAACCCGGCATCGGTTGGGTTCCACTCGTAGAAGGTTTCATGTGAGTGGTTGTACCTGGGACAAATGGGATAGAGAGGTTCAACATCGACGATGTTGTGGTGATTGTTCACTAGGGAAGTGGTGGAGGACCAAAAGTGTCCCTAAAGTCCCACGACCCGTTAGTCATCAACGGGATAGATGGAAATGTTCCAACTACTGAAGCAGGAAGTATAGGTACCACAGGAGCCAAGACTAGATCCAAAAGATTCGTGAGCGGAGGGTTAAAGGGACGAATGAATCCTTCAACAAACTTGAATCGTTTTTTGTCCAAACAGATCCCGTGTGATATCTGGGAGACTGATCCCCTGAAGATGGGGAATCCGGTTCACTGGAGCTCAGTGGATCTTCCACAATGAGTGGAGGAAGTCCTAGCAATCGTCTAGAGTGACGACGAGGGTCGGATGTAGCCACGGTGACCATTAATGTTTGTCAATAAATTTTATCGTGATATTTGTTAAAGTCTCAAATGATAGCACTCAGGTACCTTAAAAATATAAAAAATACTCTAAGTTGATCAATCAACAAACAGAGGGAAATGACCCTGTCTGATAAGCACCGATCACTAGAGATGAAACCTAGTATCACAGCAAATAACAGAGAGGGCTGGCCAAATGTACAGTTACGGTTACTCTTGAGCTTCGCCCGAACCTCAGATTGAGGGACCAAGTACTCTCGTGAAGACGAGCACCCTCCCAAAAACTAAAGACAGAGTAGGTCTGTCTATGTTAGGTACCAGGGCAGCTTGCCCCAATCACCTTGTGTAAGTCCCTAAAATCTTGGCCACTAAGGATACCTCAGATCACAGATACCACCGGGGGGGACATAGTCGTAGACAGCACGCTGTGTGGGCAGGATACCTGAGTCCCCGATTCAGCTCCAAAATCCCCGAAGGGATCCCCAATACATCGAATACCCAAAGGAGTTGTAAGAGAAGGCAAGCTACTTTCGCTTACAGTTCGATGTTGTCTCGTATTTAGCTCCGCTTTTACTAGAGTGGTCCTGGTAGTATGAATGCAGAAATAATTTTCTCTATTTTAATGACACTAGTTTGGTTTTTGATCTTGGGCAGTTTACTCACACTGCCTATCCCAAGATCCTAGCCTGCACTATTGTTTGTTTTCTCAATAAAGAGTTACTCATTGATTTTAGGTAAATTTTATGTGTACTTAATTATTGTCTTCGGTAGGGGAGTTGACGTATGAAATGTGATGAGACTCTGACTCAATAAATCATGCACAAGACAATGCTTTAAAAATGTTTCAATTCGATGAAAACAAGTTGTATTCTATAGGTAAGATTTTTTCACATATTCATATTCTTTCCATGCATCTTAGTCATTTAACACATGCATAACCAAAGGACTTCTTTCCAATGTTTCTTAAAAACTACTTGAAACCAAAATAGAGTAGCTTTTAACCAGCTAAACAGAAGAATGAATTTAAAAAATGTGGATCTTTCTTTCAGAAAAAATGCTTTTAAGAAAGAAAAACAAAACTTTATTTCCTTAAAAAATAACTTTTAGGACACCTATTTTGCTAGCAAAATGCAGTAACAGATCTTCTTTCAGTCCATAAGAAGGCTTCCTATCCCTTTTGGCTTACAGGCACTGCTGGAAATCAAGCTATGGGGAGACTAATGCTCTATGACAGTGGCCACAGAGAGTTAATAGGTCCACTAACGCTCCCTGTAATTAGACACAATGCTTTATAAAGCTATATGTCGTCTTCTAACCTGCATTAGTGTGGGAAAATAATCAAAAATAGGGCTTCTCAGATTAGATTCTGTGATGAGTATATGTAGGCAAGATGCAGCAAGGTTCTTGGTGGGTCAGAAAGGGAATGCAAAAGTATAGGGAGGTTTTAGAAGGAGGAGAAAACTGAGAACTGTGGGTAAACTGGGAACTAGATGTATAGTCCCCAGTGGAGTCACCAATTCTACTATAGGGTAAAATGCACGATGTATGGAGAATGAAGATACCCTCAAAGGTCTTCCCGGGACCTTCGGCAGACTGTAAGATTATTTGCAACCGTCACAAAGTTATATGCATGTTCATAAATATTAACTAACTACAAAGTAGGAGAAGTAGATTACCTCAAGCCTCCGTGTAGATTTGTTGGAGAGCGCAATGCAACTAGGTCGAAATCCCTTGAGGCGGCTCCAGATCAAGTCCTGCACATAGAAGAGACAAGCATAATCACAGCGTACAACTCTGATAACTAATACATGCATACATAAAAAAATATCTAGTTACACATAACTAAGCTACTCATGCTAAAAGGTATTGGAAAAACAACTGAATGAATGATAGTACCAACACCACGGGGTAGACAGTACAACTACAATTCTATATTAATGTTGGAAGAGTGATTACAACCATATGTTGTATCAGCCTTCCCTTACCCCTCCAGCTTCTCTCTCTCTCTCCTTTCTTGCGAACTTCTTATGATTTGAGACAATGCTCAACAGTCAAGTATGCTATCCTTTCAAATGCTCTGACCTCTATCACCATAGTCCTAGCTTTGCATATGTAGCAATTGAGTTAGGGTTGCCAAGTTCCTCCTTAAGTTCCCTAGGGAAAAAGCAATGAACTTGCCATGCTTTTCATCTCTTTCCCATTTTCCTCCTTCATTAGGATTAGAAATCCTCCAAAGAGGTTGAATTTGGATGTTTCCTTGCTTTTCTTGAGTGATTTTAGGAACAAATATCTAGATATTTATGAGTCAATCAATTCCTTTGACCCTTAGAACTTCACTAGGATCCACTAACGTTGTTCCCGAACTAGTAACTTGAGTTAGTTGAGTCACTAACGCACCCTTAGGCTTGTAGAGAAGCTTTACAAAGCAGGTTGTCAATGCATAGCCAGCATTAGTGTGGAAACAAGGCATGTGATCTTGGTCTTTGCTTCAGCTATCATGTCTTTCCCCTCTGAGTTGATGAGGATGTCAATTTGTTGTATACCAGTAGTCACTAGAAATGGTGGGGAAAAAATGAAAGCGATCATCTCTTCTATTTTGTAAAGGCAGCATGTCGCTCTTGAATATGACACTCATTTGTTGCTCGTGTCAGGTTTGGGACATCCTCACTTGGTCACTTTCCTTTCTAGGTTTGGGAAATCCATTTTTCCTCTCATCTGATTATACCACTTCGTCATCAAGACCTCTGATCCTATGTTGAGTCAAATGCTGCTAAACTCCGGAGTCGTGTCACCGATATGCTCAAGAGAAATCCTATCTGCAATTCTTTACTGCTTATACATTGTCCGACTTCTTGCCACAATCCTGGATCACACTTATCTACTCTACCACATCCTTTGTTTTGTGTCGATGATGTGGGATTCATTATGGTCCTCCTTCAACAAATCACTTCCTTTCCACTTCAGCTCATTATCTGGGAAGATGATCTAGAAAATCCCTTCCAGTACCTTAGAGCTTGCATGCCTTAATGACAAATTCTTTGCATTCAACGACAGGTTTACATTATTGACCTCCGATCGAATGATTCCACAGGCGTTCGACTTCAACATCATTATTCACGTTCGTGGATTGTGCTGATCGTACCTTGAGAGCCATTGTCATTATTGGTGGTTTCTCTCATGCCTGTTAACGATTTACATCATTGACCAGTAATCATGTGATTTTCTATCATGTTCGACTTTGACACATCTATTCACATGTTAGAATTTGTACATTGATCGGGTCGAGATGGAGCGCAAGACCCTAGATTCTGTCTGATAAAATCCAGGTTGCGTGGAGTTATGAGTTATTCATGATTGTACACACGTTTTCCTCTATACGGATCATTGTGACCATACCATGGGTCCATATATATGATCCTCTGTATTTGGATGGTTGCGTCCATACCGTGGATTCATGTATCATTAGATGCCCATTCATGTATCGCTGGGCATGTTTATCATAGATGTCAGATATGTATATGTATATGTATATGCTTGATTTGTAGATCTCATGACGGTGTTGTTCTAGTCATTTCCTTGGCTTTTAAATCATCTCATCCATCACTCCCTATTCTACCTTCATGCTTTAGGGGGCATCTATTACGCAGTATTTTGTCACACCCCCTATTCACTTCCTGTTCCATGTTTCGAAGTGCCAAAATATTGACAACTGTAAAGTATATCCATCATGATACACATACAAAAACATCCTTGAAAAAACAAAGGGAAATTGCTCTGAGTCAATTCTGAAGAAGGTTAGCTAAAACCCTAATTTTTAGGACTAGTGCTCTTTACTCCACTGCCTTCCTGTGTTGATGGCAGGTTGCACTGCCTTACCCTAACACTGCCAACGCGGGTTTTGGTATGAAAATCCGCGCTGAACCTCTTCTGGCAGGTTTTTCAAAAATGGGAGAGAAGCTTCGTAAGCTAGAAACTTCATGAACAACGAGTTGGATATTGGTTGTTGTAGATATGGTCAAGCTCTCCCATTTGGAGCTCTTGATCTTATCATTAAAGGTTTTCCCCTTGAGAATCTTCCTCCCCCTTTTATGAATCCTAACTCCCTCTCCCTTCCCATAAATCAACTCCCATCCATTCCCAAATTGTTGGGCATTGATTGTTTGCATTCCTATACTGAGATGATGCCCAAATGCTGCCCATTCTAACTTGGAGAAAGAATGCTTGAATATTCTTTGCTTGGACTTGGAAATCCACCAAAAAGAGGTCTCAACATTAAGGCATAGGTTGTACGCTTCCCTTTTTAACTTATTAATATATACTTTTCTTTTTTTTTTCTAAAGCAAGTGTGGATCCTTCTATATCATTAAGCCAAAAAATATTGTACAATTTTTACAAACGTCCCCCTGATGCCAAAGAAACAGAAAAGAAAGTTAAGCCCAAGCCACCAAGGGATAAACCTCTTAGTCTTACATCGAAAAACCTGAACCCAAGGAAGAACCAACAAAAATAAAACCTATCCCCCGGAAAGCCCACGAACTTTCCCGTTGTCCCACTCCCGGAAAAGCCCGAACCATCAGAGCCGTCCAAAAAGAGCAAAAAAATTGATGGCCGAGGAGGATGCCGCTTAGCCAAAATGATCGATGTTTAATGGTCCTGCCCCACCAAGAAGCACAACCAAACTCAAACATTGATCCCCTTCGACTAAATCCTATGGATGAGATTGATTTCACATAGGACTAGATGGTCCGACGTTAGTCAGCGAGGAAGGGCAGTTTTCGGAACTCTCACCCTGCCACGTGTTGACAGTTGAATGGAATCGCAGCGAAATCGCCAAAACCGTTTCCCACTTGAAAGCAGTGCGATCAGCCGAAAACCGCCTGGGAGGCGGTTTTACATGCCGGGACCCCGATTTCTGAAAAATCCAGCTGCCGGAAAGAACAGGTTCTTCTTGCACAAGTTAATCTTCCTCGCCTGAACCTAGAACCTTGAAAAGATAAGAGGCTTTCCATCGAACAAAGATTTGTGGGATTTGCTTTGTTGTCCACGATGATCTGAGATCTTCATCTCGCTAACTCCTGGAGTATGAGCGACCAAACGTGGTCCTCTTCCCGCCAGAGAATAGTATACCATATAATGATGACACATTCAGGGGATAAATCAAATCGAGTTAGCCTCCATGGCTTTGAGTCTAAACACTTCCCTATCTTCTTCCGCTTAATCGCAACATAGAGCTCTCAGTCTACTCGGACGCAACCCCTGCCACTTCATCGACACCTTATTCTCTGTGCAGCTGACCCCCTGGTTGGCTAGAAGATTCGCTAGCTTATTCGCCTTTCTGCGGACATGGTGGAAACTGACTGTGTGAAGGCCCTAAAGATGGCTCTGAATTCTTTGGAAGACCCAGATTAATTTCCAATGTTTAGAGACTTTCTCTGGCGCGATTCCATTAGTTATTCTTTGCACTGAGTTGATGATTAACTCAGAATCTGCCTCTATCATAACATTGAAGCAGTTGTCTTGACTTAGAAAATCCAGGCATTGCTCCATAGCCATTAGTTCAGCCATGTTGTTGGTGGTTGTTCCTAGGTGGCAATGGAAGATGAATATAATACTTCCCTCTGCATTTCTGAGGACACCTCCCTACCTAGATGTTCCCGGGTTCCTTTTTGAAGCCCCATCAATGTTGTATTTTAAATAGCCTTCCGGAGGAGGATGCCAGAATTCCTTCTCCATGTCCATAGAAATAACCTTCCTATCTAGGCCTAGGGGAGTGAGTCCCTGCATCCCTAGCTGCCTGAGAATTTTTAAATCTAAAACTGAGGGAGGTTTTTTAGGGAAGTTTCAAATTGTGGTTCCCACAGTCTCCTTGAGTTGTTTCAGGATTATCTCCAACAGGCAGTGTGGGGGCTTCTTTTCATCCTTAAATGTTCTTTTGTTCCTCTCCTTCCAAATGTTCCATATAATGAAGCTTGGTGTAAGAGCCCACGCTGAGCTGAGAATTTCATGATCCAAAAAAATTCTTCTCCAATTGTTGAGGGTATTAATGATGCTCCCTCTGTCTCTATCAGATTACTGAAAGATTGTAGCAAAAGTGTCCCATAACCAGGAAGTGAAAGTGCAACTGTTGAGTAAATGTTCCATAGTTTCTTCTTGAACCTCACAGAGCTGGCATTTTGAAGGCCCCTGGACACCCCTCTTCCTGATGTTGTCCCAAGTCAGTATTTTCTTGTGGTATACCAACCACATGAAGAGTTTGATTTTCATCCACCCTTGGTGCCTCCAAAGATTTTGCCAAATTTTGTCTGGAACCTGGGGATCCAACTCAAGGAGAATGCTTTTTGCTTCCTTGAGATTAAAGGTGCCCTCTTTGTTATTGCCCCATCTTAGTTGGTCTTGTCCCTCTGCAACTAATATCTTCCTTTGTTCCACTATTTTCCTGAGCTCCTCTACTTTTGTTTTCAGGATATTGTTATCTCCGAATCAATGTTTCTCCAGATTCTCCACTTTTCCGTATGATGAGAATGATTCTAGAAGTCCTTTACCTTAATTAATCCTTGGGAATCTGATTCCTGCTTAAGATCAAAGAAGTCTTCTTTTAACATAATTGATTCTTATTGCCACTTGTCTTCCCAGAACAGAGCAATATTTCCTTCTCTAATTTCCCAGAAGCTATTTTCTTGTACTAGTCTTCTATTCTCCCAGGCTTTGTTCCAGATATATGAGCCCTTTATATTTCCTGACATTCTTATGAGATCATTGTTTTGCCAGGAGTTAGCATATTTTTCTTTCCAGATATTTGCCCATTGAGTCTCTGGGTTCTGAACCCAAGGCCACCAAAGTTTGGCTCCTAGAACTTTGTTGAGAATCTCCTGATCATCCAAACCGAGCCCTCCATGGGTCTTAGGCTTACAAATTTTTTCCCAAGACACCAAGGCCCATTTCTTCCTAGTCTCCTCCTTGCCCCAGAGGAAGTTTCATTGAATATTTCTGAATTGCTGAAGGACTCCTTTTGGAGCTGGGAGGGCTGATAACATAAAAATAGGGATAGCTTGCAACTTATTAATATAGACATCTAATGTTCACTTTCCATAATTGTGTGAATGCTTATGTTTTTAGCTTAATACTCCTTGATCTATTAAGTAGTTTATGTTTGATGTATGTCATATATGCTCTTGTACCTTGTATTTCTCTTTGAACTTTCTTGCAGGTACTCGAACGTGGAGAACAAGTAACGAGCAAGTCTAGAAGCAAAAAAATCAAAGTCATCTCCAAAGGATTGAGCGATTAGCATCAGAGTGATATAGGTCATTCTCTCTCTGCTTTGTTAAACATAAGCTAGGAAAATGTATGTTAGTTTGTTTAGTTTGTTGTTAGACCCACTCATTGCGCTAGAGAGATCGCCCCTTTCTGCAGACGGGATTTGCCTTCACAACACACACACACACACATGAACCATTAATAAAATATTTCACTATGCAAGATTACGTAATTTTAATGTATATTTAAAAATATATAAAATCATTTTGATATGAACATTGTATTAAGTAAATAAAATATCATGAACCAATAATAAAATATTTCACTATGAAAGATTAAGTAATTAATGTATATTTTTAAATATATAAAATCATTTTGATATGAACATTGTACTAAGTAAATAAAATATTATGTACTACTACTAAGAAATTTCGCTATGCAAGATTAAGTAATTTTAATGTATATTTAAAAATATAAAATCATTTTGATATGAACAATGTACTAAGTAAATAAAATGTTATGCATATTAAGTAAAATATTTCAACTTCAATTATGCATATAAAATAATTAAAAAGAAATATTATAGTTAAAATATTTTAAAACATTTCAAGTATTTCACTATTTTCTCTAGATACATGTTGTAAGTAAAATATTTCACCGCAAATTATACATTGAGCCTAATTGCTAAGAGCATGTGTTTCCTCTTAAGAGGTCACAAATTCAAAACCAAAGGAGGGTAGAGTATGTATGCCTTCGTAGACTTAGCAATCAAATCACTACGTTGAGGTGGGTCCCTTGTCCCACAAACAAGAGGGTCTCATACAATACAACTTGAGTGAGCCTAATGGCTAAGAGCATGTGTTCCCTCCTAAGATGTCACAAATTCAAAACCAAAGGGTAAAGTATGTTTCCCTTCGTAGACTTAGCAATTAAATCACTACATTGAGATGGGTTCTTTGTCCTACAAACAAGAGGGTCTCATACACCAATTTGTTACATGGTTTGGCAGTGATCTTAAAATTGGATAATAATAATTATTATTATATAAGGTAGTTAAAAATATATTGTAGTTGAAACATTTTAAATTGTCTTACTATTTTAAATTTTAGTCTTCTTGTAGATATATGTTTTGGTCAATTTTGTTTAGAATCTAACAAAAATTGGTTAAAATTACAAGTTTAAATAAAAACTATCATGGTTAAAATATTTTAAACATTTTAAATAGTTTTACCATTTAAAATTTTGGTTTTTTGTAAATATATCTTTCGATCAATTTTGTTTAAAATATAGCAAAAAACTATTAAAAATACAAATTTAAATAAGCACCAAGATGAATTAAATCTCTTGATGTGCAAACCATTTTTCATGTTTTGTATTTTAAGATAGGTTTGCATATGAAGAAATTTGATCCCTCAATACTTAGTAGGTCTATGGTTAATAAGACGAATCTAGACTAATTGAATAATATTTAGCTTTAATTCCAACATGAAACCAAACAATACCGCATTTTCATTTTTAGTTACATATATCTAAAAGAAAGCACACCCTAAACCATCCTACCTTCCATAAATATGCATTAACTTTATCATTATTATTTAAGAAAAACCACACCAATTAAAATAATTTATTGATGATTAAAAAACAAACAATTTTATTTCTGCAGCTTATAAAATTCTCAATAAATTAAATCAATTTTAAATCTTACTTAAAAATAATAATAATAATAATAATTTAAATCTAAATAATATTCTTTAAAATATAAAAAACCCTTATAATCATTCTCAAAATTCCCTCATTAATATCATATACATTTTCATAATATTTAACTTTAATTTCTTGTGCAAAAGAAAACCCTACCACACATATAACCCTACCCCTCACATATATATATGACATATACATTTTTAATATATATGACATATACATTTTTATAATATTTAACTTTAATTTCTTGTACAAAACCAAACCCTACCATATATATATAAAAACTTAAAAAACTTCGTACCCGTTATCCTCTATATATATATATATATGACATTACTTAGATTTCACATTTCATCTTAAAAAAATCAAAAAACAAGCTAAACCCTCATACTTGTCTCTAAATCCATAAATAATTTACATGAGGTAAGTAAACAATTTAATTTACATGAGGTAAGTAAACAATTTTAGGAAACATTAAGGAAAGAAACAAATTTACTTAAATTTCACATTTCATTTGCCCAATCAAATTTACATGAGGTAAGTAAACAATTTTAGCAACCATTAAGGAAATAAACAAATTTACTTACATTTCACATTTCATTTGCCCAATCAAAAAAACAAACTTACCCTTGATACTCGTCTCTAAATCCCTAAATCAATGCCCAATCAAAAAACAAGCTAAACCCTTGATACTTGTCTCCAAATCCCTAAATCAATGCCCAAAACTATCCAAGAAAATATCCACTTTTCCAATTATTTAGATTAAATAAATTCAACTAATTAAGAATAAATATTTATTATATTTTGAAATTTACATTAATTTAAAGCAAAAAAATATATAATTTCACCTTATTTTATTTTATATTAAATATATACCATACATCTCAATGAACACGTAGCCTCCCTTCAATAATGATATAAGATGCCAATTTAATTAAAAAATACCATTTATATTTGGATTGATAGGTCAAAAGTAGATTCTGAATAAAGTGACATTGATTTCATACTTCCATATTTTCCCACCTAAGGAATCAATTCATTAATGTCTGCACACAGATGGCAGAAAGAATAAAATAATATGAGAGTGAGGGCCCCACAAAAAAAAAAAAAACTATTATTCCCTTGTTTGCTGCTTTCCTCCCTCCAAAATCAAAATCCATCCATGTCTTTATGATTTTAAATATTAAAAGAATAATTAAATACATAATGCTAATTATTTATATAAATTTTACTGTGAAATTAAATTTAATTAATAATAAAATAAATAAACAGAAAATATATATTTAAATTAAAAATTTAAACCATCAATATCCAACGAGATCACTGTCATTGTTCAATAACTATATGCCAAAGAGCCTTCTTGCAGACAATCCGTGAAAACATGGCTATACAATAAATTCCCAGTTTGGAATTCTAAATAAAACTGTTCAATATTTGAAGGCCTCTGATATCACAGAGACTGATATTAGAATGGAAGCATGTAGCAACCCTAGAAGCTTTCGCATAAAGATACCAGATTAATTCATAAGAAGGATCTCTCGTTCACCAGTCACATATCACAGTCGGATCGCAGCAACACTCATCCAGAAGACAACAGCAACACAGAGCCGCCAGGCTGCAACCAAAATTTCCAGTACAAAAGTCCCAATTAACGCACAAACCCTAATAAAAATTCCAGAAAATTTACTGCAATGAAGTTCAAAGAAAAAGGACAGGACGATTTGCATACCATCCCTCCAGAAAGCCCTGCTGTCGCGGCGGCTGCTGCTGCCCATAAGCCGGCGGCGCCTGTACAGGCGGTGCTTGCTGTGGATAACCTTGAGGGTAACCTTGAGGGTAACCTTGGGGGTACCCTTGGGGGTATCCTTGGGGGTATCCTGCAACAGTGAATTATACCTTAGTTCTGCTTCATCGGCACACCTTAAAACCTCAATTTACTCAACAACGAACTATTACTTTGTTCTGCTTCATAAGCAAACTTTAAAATCCTATTTTACTTGACAATGAACCAGAACAAAGCCTTAAAGAACTCAGGTTTCAGAGTTTCTGGAGCGAGCACAAACCTGGAGCAGGGTATGGATAGGCGTATTTTGGATCCGACATGATTAACGGTTCTCCTTTGAGCTTTCTTTCTAAGAAAGGAAAATGTTCACGAAAGAACCTCCGCGAAGACTCGAACTCACGACCGATAAAGGAAAATTCACAAAAGAACCGCTGCCAAAACACGATCGGACGACTTAAGAAGGGAAAATCCCTAAAAAACCCCTGCCGTGACTCGAACCTGTGACTTACAAACTCTTAAAACCAGAATACGCAGCGTCGAGAAAACTTGAAATGGCGAAGAGAGTATTGAGTTATATATTTATTTACTCAACTCATTCTTTACGTCCGCACGAAGGAATTGTTGAAGCTGAATTGTCTTTTGGCAGAGCATTCCAGAGAGGATGCCGTTACGCGGAAAGGTAAAGCGCGTACACGTGTCAGTTTTCGAGCCCAGCATCAATGCTAGCTTACATCACCTGACCAGCGTAGCTTCCTCTTGACCGAGATGAGAATAAAGACGTAACGCGGAATCACGGTGGATTTTGTGTGGATTTCAGTGGTTGGTGTACCAAATTCAGAATGCACCGGCTTATGGTGGTAGTGGCGAATTGAATGTCGTTCCGTGGTAAAATAAACTGTAGTCTAATCGGATTGTTTTTTGTTTAGTTGGAAAATTTGGAAATTTTCGTAATATTTTGATAAAATTTAGTTGGGATTTTTATAAATCAAGGTTATAAGTTATAGTTGTCAAATTTTAAGATTTTGAGTGCATTAAAAGTTGTTAATGGTGCTGAATCTATTTTTACCATCAAAAATATGATTCAAACATGGCTGTTATTGCAAAATCTTTTGAATTTTTTGGTCAAAATTCCGGCCACTTTTGGTGGTCAAGGCAATTCCTTGGCCTCCGTTTTGCCAAGATTTCTAACACTTTGGTGGTCAAGGCAATTCTTCCCGTTTTGCCAAAATTCCAGCCACTTTTAGTGGTCAAAGCAATTCCTCCGCCTCCATAGACCAGTGAAAATGAATGACTTGATTTATGGAGATTTAATTATGGTTAAATTCCCAAGAAAATGGTATCCTTAAACTACATCTTAAATTACCTCTTAACCTTTTTATATTTTAGTCATCATTGAGTTAAATCACATTTTTTTAATGATATAATATATTTTGTTGTTAACATGTGTTTAACATATGTTTTTTTGTGAGGGGGGGTGTATAATCAAAGTTTTTGGCTCAATTAGATGTTATTTCCACTATTATGTTTTAAATTTTACAGGGAGGATTTTTTAGCACTTGGTAATAAAGTTGAAAGAGTAAAACTCCTCTATTTTAGGTAGTTGTCATAAATTTTCAATATATTTAATATTTTTTTTAGTATTAATTTAGATATTAAATTTAGATTTAATTTTTGGTCTTTCCCGTATTATTCCAACTATTCACTATTATATATGAAAGAAAATATAAAACATTTAAAAAAAAACAACTCGATATAATAATTTAAAGATTTTGGTAATTTAAATTTTACATTTTTTAAAGTATTTGTAATTTTAATATTAAAATAATTTTTAAAAATAATTTAACAATATATTAACAATATAATTTTCACATAGAAATTAATTATTATTATTATTTGTTATAATTTAAAAAATTATTATTTTTAAAAAATGAGTTAATAGTAATTACAATATAATTCCACTTTGAGATGGAGTTACCCAGTTGAATTGTATCTAATGTGTATCTTAAATTATTTTTTAAAAGAAATTTAATGTGCATTTTAAATTATTATCTAAATTTCTTTTAGGTATGATGTTAAAATGTAATGGGGAATGATATTCTTTGGTATATAAGATTATATTTAAAAATTACTCAAAAGCATATCATTTAATTGTCTTTGTAATAATGGTAAGGAATATTTGGATTTTTGGTTGAAATTATTTTTTGGTTTAAAATATGATTTAATTGTTTTTTATAATTGGTTATAAATTTATATTTCTTATATGGGAAGAAACTAGTTAGTAATCATTGATTTAAAAGTATTAGTAAATATGAAAATATATTTATTTAAAAATTATGGTGTAGTTTAATTTATAGATGAAATAATTTTTTTACCTAATTCACTAAAATCTAGCAATATAATTT